>CAUYRT010017367.1:0-24524 GCA_963574885.1 Lepilemur ruficaudatus | reverse complement strand
AGAGAGAATGAGTGGGATGAAAGTCTCTAAGCACTTATCCATAAAGCCTTACCACTCATCTGAGAAACAAACATCTCGGAACAGAAATCACCCTTAGTTTTTTTTTATTATTATTATTTATTTTGAGACAGAGTCTCACTCTGTTGCCCGGGCTAGAGTGAGTGCCGTGGCGTCAGCTTAGCTCACAGCAACCTCAAACTCCTGGGCTCAAGCGATCCTTCTGCCTCAGCCTCCCAAGTAGCTGGGACTACAGGCATGAGCCACCATCCCTGGCTAATTTTTTCTATATATATCTTTAGTTGGCCAATTAATTTCTTTATTTCTATTTATAGTAGAGACGGGGTCTCACTCTTGCTCAGGCTGGTTTTGAACTCCTGACCTTGAGCGATCGGCCCACCTCAACCTCCCCGAGTGCTAAGATTACAGGCGTGAGCCACCGCGCCCGGCTCACCCTTAGTTTTGATCAAGAAATAAAGTCTTCTGCAGTGTATATGTGTTGCAGCTCAGATATTTAAAAAGAAATAATTGCTGTGAGAATCCTGAAAAATATGACTAGCTCTTTGCAGGGATGTCCTTTTCCTGAAGATCAGAAAGTAGAGTTACAGGCTTGCCCACCCTAGTAACAATCTGTCTCTTGTGCCTTATCAGCAGGTTGTTATTAACTTCCTCAATTCACTTTACTTCCTTCTTAATATTTTGCGAAGGGCTTATATTTAATGTCCACTCTTTCTTAAACGTGCCTAAGTAAACAAGTGTTTTTGTTCATTAGTGGAGAATGTTATAAGTAGAACGGTACCTCTAAGAGACAGGCATAATTGTGACAGCGGCGTTCCAAAAGTAACACCCTCAAATGAAAATAAAATGTAGGCATTTAGACATAAGTGCTGTTGGTGTAGCTCCCCTGCTTGTGAGGATATTCTGCTGCCAGAGCAAAGACTGGGATTTCTGGGGTTGGTTTCATAAGAGTAGGTTGCAGGGGCTTTTATGTTCCACTTGGATTTGGAGTCCACGTAGGAGCCCGTGGAGTTCTCTCGCCTGATTGGCTGAGAAGGGTCCCTTGGCTGAGACCAACTTGCCCAGTCAATTATTTTCTCGGAGTTGTGATCTAGGAACCCAGTTGAGTTTGCTTTCAATTTGCTCAATTTCAGAGAAACCATAATACCTACTGGTTTCACTGTCACCTCCCACGTGGCTCTTTTCTGAAAGCCGGAGACTAAACTCTAAAACAATCAAACAGCAGTGAATTTTTATACTTCTGGTTGGCGTGGGAAACTGGCTGTGATTGTTTTTGTTGTATAGTTTGTTGACATTGTTTCTTTTGTAAAGAATAAAGTGTAATTTCAGAAACACTAGCCAGGAAGAAAAAAAATTCGTTTCAGAACTGTCAGTATCTGCTCGACTGAACTTCTTTCCCTGCCGTACCTCAAAAGCGCCATCCACCCTTCTTACTTCCAAATGCTCAACAAATGTCGCTCCCTCCACTTCCTGCCCACTCACCTTTCCTAGACACCGTCTGCTTATCCTGTAATGCTCATAAGCACTTCTTGTCATCTTCAATAGTAGATGCTAGTTGTATTAATATCACTTTCCTAGGACTCCCATAAAAGCGTACCAAAGACTTGGTGGCTTAAAACAACAGGAATGTATTCTTTCACAATTCTGGAGGCCGTAAGTCCGAGATCAAGGTGTCAGCAGGGATGCACTCAGGGGAAAATCTTTTTCTTGCCTCTCCCAGCTTCAAATGACTGTAGGCATCTCTTGGCTGGTGGTGGCATCTCTCTCAGGTCCGTTTTCACGTTGCCTTCTCCTTTGTGTGCCTGTCCCAAAACTCTTCTGCTTCTCACTCACAAGGATATATGTGCTTGCAATTAGGGCTCACCTGGATAAGCCAGGATATGCTCCTCCTCTTATGATTTTTAATTTAATAACATCTCGTTGCCATGTAAGATAATATTCAGTCTTTTGCCATAAGTTTTGGGGATTAGGCCATGAATGTGTCTTTTGGTGGGGCACCAATAAGCCCACTACATTATTAATACCTCAGTTTTAAAGATAAGGGAATTATATCTTAGAAAGATTAGAAAACATACCCAAGATCACAAAGCTAGTGAAATGGTGAACTCAGAATTGGAACTAATGTCTGTTTAACTCCAAAGCCCAAGTTTTTAAATTCTAGATGTAACTTCCTTTCTCCTCAAGGCTCATATAGATGCCTTTTTTAATGCTCTATCTACCTCCGTATCTTGAATATTACACAATGCAGTGTGTGCCCAGTTACTTGTGTGTCATTTCTACTACACTGAGAACTTACAGGTCATAGCTGTTCTGGTTTCCAGTGGCTCCTTGGTGCCTAGCTCAGTGCCTGACACATAGCAGATGCTCAATGTACATTAGATACACTTCTTCATTGTGACCAAGGAATCCCCATAGAAAGAGTTATTTTAAAGATCACAGCTCTGTCTTTTTTTAAAAAAAAAAATTATTTCTTTTTATTTCAATAGATTTAGGGATACATTGGTTTTTCGGTTACATGGACGAATTGAACAGCGGTAAAGACTGGACTTTTAGCATACCTGTCATCCAAATAGTCCACATTGTACCTAACAGGTGATTCTTCATCCTTTCCCTGTCCCACCCTCCCCATTTTGAGTCTCTTGTCCAGAGCCACGAGGCCCGGCCATAGCCTGCCCGGCGCCACGAGACCTGGCCATAACCTTTATCTTGAATGCCTGAGCATTATATCTTCTTGCCCTTCCCCCGTAGCTATGGCTAAGTCTCATTCCACAAATAGCTTCGGTTGCCCTGAAGTGATAAATCTCAGTTTCTCCGAAGTGACTAAACCTCCCTCCATCTATCTGAAAATTGCAGCATTCTAATGCCACCTCACCCTAATTGGAGGAGAGCTCTCCTCCCTGCCCTGTCAAGCCCTGATTGCTCATTTTTGGATACCTCATATGCATATCCTGCCACTACCTAATTGGCCAACTATGACTCCCCAAATGCTTCTTGGTTGGTCAGTCCCTTTTTCGCCTAATTTGCATTGTAACTGGGTGTTCCCCTTTTCTCTTGTCTATAAGAACTGTTACCCTATGTTCAATAAACGAGACTTGATCAGAATCCTGTCTTGTCTCCATCTCTCGCCTCTCTTGTCCCATCCAACTCCCGCTCCCTCCTCCAGGTTCTGCGAATAATGTACCCGCGGTTCGGGACAGTCTCTAATGTCCATTATACCATCTGTGCACCCCTGCATACCCACAGCTTAGCTCCCACTTATAAGCAAGAACATGCATAGACCAGTGAGAATTGAAAAGTGCTTTCTTCAGATTTTTGAAAAAGAACCTTTTGCTGCTCTGTGAGAAGTTCTGGAAGCAACTCCCGTTCTCTGATTGGATGTGGAAAAGGAAGCATGTGTTCCTGGAACTGCTGCAGCCGTCTTGTGATCTCGAAGGACTCTAACCTCTGCTGTGTTTCCCTCCGTACAGTCACTATGAGTACTATTTCCTTCTTTTGGAAATGGAAGCATGATTATAACCGTTCTTGAACTCGGGAAAGGTCTGTCTTTTAAGACACCTCCTGTCTGCTATTAGCTTGCATTTAATTTCATTATCTCTTCCTTACAGACACATTTTGATTACATGTACTGTGACCCTGATTTGAATTTAAGTCATTAAAAATAAGCTAATCTGTAGAAAAAAAACTAGTATCTTTGATCCTCTGATATATTTTCTGAAAAATAATATAGATTATTGAGTACATAGCCTCTCAGTCTTATGATAAGTATTTGGTACTCTCTTAAATTCAATTTCCATTGACTGTACAACTGTCAAACTAATAGCTTCACTAGAACAGAGTCAGCTTGGTGCTTTTAAATAGAAAAGTAACGCACTTAAAAAATGATAGATTTTTAAAGTCTTTCATTACTTTGGTGTCATCGAAAGCCTGTTTGTTAACCAGATCTTAGTAATATTTGTATTTAATACATGGGATGAAGAAGAGAAAAAACAATATTTGATAGAACAAAATACAGATGAGTTTCAGTAGCGACATCTCTTTGAAAAGACTGGCATTTAATTTAAGTCATTTTGTTTCAGGATCCAGAAATGGCACCCATATTTCCTAGACACATCAACATATGAGATGCATGAAAGGATTAGGCAGCAGACAGTCTTGGAATATATCCACATTCCATACTCCGCTTCTTGAAAACATATTCAAGTAAATTTAAAAATTCAGGAGAATATAAACCCAGTTTTGCTAAAGAAAACAGTAACTATTGGTAGGAAGGCTGTAATAACATGTACATATAATATGATTTGTAACGAAGAGTGTTAAGAAGTGTCAGACTACAGTGAAATAAACTTTAAGGAAAAATTCAAATGGCAATTCAAGAATGTGCTACTAGATATGGGATTTACAGCAATAAAACCCATTTTTCTTTAAAAATTTTCATCTATTAAGAAACATTTTGCACACTATAACCATTAATATCTAAAACCTGCATGTATCATGTTCATTTTTAATAGTTCTGCTTAGATGATAGCACACTCACAAAGTACAACATTAATTCTTTAGCAAACTTTGATATAAAATAAGCAATATTTTCAAGAATCAAATTAAGATACAATTTCAGTATATGTGTTTATGGTCTCTTGGTAAGTAAAGGACAATATGCATATAAGTGAAGGGTCAGATACTGCAAAAACCATTTAACTTAGAATCAAAGTTGATAAGTTTCCATCTTTAAAGCAGGACAGTTATGTAAATGTGAGCAAGTTTTTTAATGCCTCACGCCTCATACTAGAATCCTGAAGTTGAAAGAGGAATCTAAGTTTATCTTGCCAACTACCAACCTAATATCTGACCATCAACAGGAGTTTGAAACTCAAATGTCTCAATGGTTAATCAAATGACATCAATATATAAAAGTGTACAGTGGCTGTGTGTAATAAAATAACAGTGACATTAACATGGCTAATTCAAATTTGCATGTTTTGCCTAATGTCATTTCATATGACGTTTTCAAATACATTGTTGGCCAAATCCTTTCAATGGTCTATAACATTTTGATTGGTGGTTTCCCAGCTTCTGTGCTATATACAAAGGAACAAAATACTTGAATCTCGTTTGCTATTTAATACTTCAAAAAAATTTTTTTCAAATGAATACATGAAACAAAGAGAGAGAGCTATCTAACATTCAAAGTGGCTAAAATCTTTTTTTTTCTTGAGATGGGGTCTTGTTGTACTGCCCAGGCTGGTCTTGAACTCCTTGGCTTAAGCAATCCTCTCACCTCAGCCTCCTGAATAGCTAGGGCTACAGAGGTGAGCCAGCACTTCTGGCTAAAATCTTTTAATGAAACAAAAGTGTCAGACTAAGTGGCCTCTTAGAGTACTTCTAGAAATAAATTTCTGTTTTCTGGACAATTGCTATTCCAAGTGTGGTCCATGAACCAGCAACAATAGTATCACTGGAAATTTGTTATAAATGAAAAATCTACCACCTCAGACTACCTGAATCAGAAGCTGCATTTTAACAAGATTCTCAGGTGATTTGCATGCACTTTGAAATTTGAGAAGCCTCAACTAAAAGATGTAATATAAAAAATGAGGCAGCCTGTTAAGAAATAAATCACGTGTTAATATTTGCATAGAGAATTGAGAAATGAAGCATTGTAGAATTTATGGAATCTTTGTTGCTTCAAGATTTTGGATATATTTTGTAGTCTTACCTTTTTGGTGTGGATTAAGCACTCCAAAAATAAAAGGGGTGGACTATGTGATCGCTTAGTTGTGGTCTCAGTATCACCTGTGTTAGCTTGAAACTCAGTGTTGCTTTAAATGGCTGCATTCATATAATGGGTTTCAATTTCTTCCTTTCCTGAGGGAATAAGGAAAGGTTGAAAGTTCAGCTTTCATTTACACACAACAATTTAAGCTGAACATTCCACGAGACTATTGGTTTTAAGGAAAAGTATTGCCCAGGCATTGCAGATAAAATTGAATATTCTTGGTAAATATGAGTTCATACTCTTGATGAAATGAATGCTTTTTTATCCATTAGTCAGTTATAAGCCTAAAATATACCTGTTATCATACTTTCTCAGTTCTGAATCTTTTAGGGTAATTTTGTGCATATAATTTTCAAACCCTTTGCAAAGAAATATTTTAGGCAGTTCTGAAATATATTCTTTCAATATTAAGTAAAGATACATCTTGAATATTTTCTTTAAAAGCTGAACACATTGTCTTATTTTAAACATTCACTGAGTAAGTAGTCAATTCTAGGTAAATAATCATCTCCCCAGTTAATTACAAGTTTTACTATTTAGAATTACATTCACAAATGTACCATTATATGTCATTAAACAATTTAAGCATGGTGTTCTCATCTATGAGCCCCCATTTCCCAGCACAGTGCTTGAGGTTATATGCATAAGTGCCTCAAAGTGAGTAAAGATGGTTCATGAAATCACCTCTTCACTCTTGTGTAGGATTACATCTTGTGATTTGTGTGTTATACATTCCATATTGGAAAATGAGCCTCACTCTTTTAGTCAAACTGAGTGGTGACTAATTACCTAATAAAAAGTTAATTCAATCAAGATGGCCAATCAGTATTTATGTGATTGTAACTTTTAGAAAATCCTCTAAATATCCTAATTGTAGAAAATGACATAGTTCATAAATTTGAAAAGAACAGCTTCATTTCTCATCAATGGTTGCAGTCTGTATGTAGGCTAGGAAGAAGAGCCTCTGGCCAGAAACCAGAAACGCGTGCTTTAAGAGAGGGACAATGGGAACAGGAATTTTTGCTGAGGGGGTTTGTCAAATATACATATTTAACAAGCTATAGGAGTCATGAATATTTATGAAAGGAGAACATGCGTGTTCTCCTTTATGGAGTCCACGTTCAGAAAATGGCAGTCCTCTGATGTGAAAGGTTGAAGCAGAGGACGTGAAAACCCCCTCTGTGCATACTCCATAGACTGGTTAAACCACTCCATGGTTGACGGTCTCTTATTAGGAAAGAATGTTAATCTGGACGAGAGATTGGTTTCTATTCAGCCCTTGAGAAAAAATCCTGATGGCCATGAACAAGGGAAGGGGTATAATGAGGTGTGTCTGACCTCCCATCCTCTCACGGCTGGAAACTCAATTTTAAGGTTTCTCTGGGGTCCCCTTGGCAAAGAGGGTTGGTCCACTCAGTCAGTGAGGAGGCTTAGGATTTTATTTTAGTTCACAAGCCTAACAGGAAAGTTGTATGTCATCCTTATCAGGAATTGTGTAGGTGCCAGCTGGAAAGATGGCATTTCAACCTTGCAGACACAGTAAACCTGCTTTTCTCTGTTATCATCTGCTCATACCAGCAGGCAGAATACTACTTATCACTCCCCAATTTTCTCTACTGTAAACTTTCTTAACCCAAAGATTGTTGGGCATCGAGGAGGAGATATGAAGAAAAGTATTAATTTTGTCAATGATAATGAAACTGTGGGTCATCATTATCTTTGCTATGTCAACCCAAAATAATCAAAGGGGTCAGAATCCAATTTGAAAGAGTTTATTTAAGTAGAAATCTGGGAGTGCCATTTTGGGACGCAGATTCCAGAGAAATGGGGTCAGTGTTCCAAAGTTAAAAAGTAACTTCTTATATAAGAAGACAAAGAAATGTAACAGGATTACAATATATTGTATATAGGCTGGTTTAAGAGTTACAACAAATTAATCAGTTACAATTTGTTTTCTTTTCCATAAGGCTTGTTTTCTTTTCTTTATAGTTGGTTTCCATTTCCTTTCCAATTTTAAAAAGTTTATTCAACATTCCATCTTAAGGCAATGTGATGGCCATGAAGTTGTGTGAGAAAGGTAGAAATTTTGAATTACTTATTTTCACATATGGAAACATTGCTATTGCTCAGCAAAGTAGTTTTGGAAACAAACCTTAACTTTGATCATGCTGCAAAGAAAACTGTGTTAAGAAAAAAACAAAACAAAATCCCAAGAAAACAAAAAGACAATTTGGCATTGTGAATCTGTCAAAGAATGCAAGTATTTATTCATTTTTATTCAAATATGAACATGAAATAAAGTGAAATAAAGTCTCAATCAAAACAGGAGGTGTCCAGCAAATGCAAATGCAATCCTGTACACACGCATACACATACTTTATATTGAGAATTGTGGAAATCCCAGCCACCTTCTTAACTTTATGTATTCATTGCTCAGATGATTCAGTTAAGCAAAGAAGAAAAAGAGAGTTTGTGCCGTGGGTGAAATTCTATCAATAATAATTTGATTAAAATTTTTTTCAAATATCCAACGTTTGTTGGCATGCACATACTGAGCTATTTAGTTGACACTTCTATTAATGATGCTAATTAATATAGATTAGTGACATTGTTATGAGTTGAATTGTACCTCCCCCAAAAAGGCAGGTTGAAGTCGTAACTCTCAGTACCTCTGAATGTGACCTTATTTGGAAATAGAGTCTTTACATAAGTAATCAAGTTAAAATGAGGTCATTAGACCAGGTCCTAATCCAATATATCTGGTGTCCTTAAAAAGGGGTAAATTTGGACATAAAGACAGGAGACAGACACACATGAAGGGAAGATGGTGTGAAGACACACAAGGAGAATACCATGTGAAATGTGAAGAAGGCGGAGTTCGGAGTGATGCATCTACAGTAAACGAACACCAAAGATTACCAGCAAGCAACTAGAAGCTAGGAAAGAGGTATGGGATGGATTGTTTCTCAAAGTCCTCAGAATGAACCAACCCCACAAAAACCTTAATTTTGAACTCATAATCTCCAGACTTGTGAGACAACAAATTTCTGCTGTTTAAACCACACAGTTTATGGTACTTTGTTATGGCAGCCCCAGGAAACTAACTAGACTGCGACTTGCATGAACATGTTACATCATTAAACTAGATCTTTGGCAAACAAAATGGTATTGAAATACATATTTGTGAAGGAGTAGGTGATACTTTCTGAGAAATCAAAAATAGTATAAGAATTTTAAAAACTGGCTAATTGTCAGTCTTGACCAAGGAGAGGTAGCTGAATTTGATTCAGAAAGATTTGTTGGTGAACTCCATAAAATGTCTTGAGGGTGGCACGAAAATCAACACTCTATTTAGACCTACTGAAATGTGTTGAGATCTTTTTTTTGTTTGTTTGTTTAAAACCTGTTTTAATGATAGACAATGAATTATATTTTGTTATTTGAAGACCTTCACAATTTGACCAATTGAGTGTTGCATCTGAGAAGACAAAGATGGCCAGTTTTTATAACAAAATGTATGCACAAATAAGACGTGTTAAGATTTTACTGTGGAAGCAACCCAAGCGCCAGTCAATTCATGAGTGAATTATTAAAATTTGGTGTGTGTATATATATATATATATATGTACAGTGGAATATTACTCAATTATAAGAAATGACAGTGATCTAGCACCGCTTATATTTTCCTGGATTGAGCCCATTATCTGAAGTGAGGTATCACAAGATTGGAAGAATAGACTCACATGTACTCACCATCAAATTGGCACTAACTGAGACCTATTTTAATGTGGCCTTATGTTGACAATTTTAAAGACCTTTATGTTCAATAGACCTTACCCAAGGTAGGGGTGGTTTTATAAGTCTTTTCTGTTGGATTAAAACAAATCTATGAAAAGCGTATTTTGTAGAGACATTCCTTCAATATTATATTTACCAGCCTCTTGCTTTGGGCAAGACGCAATGCTAGTGACTATTGCATAACTGGTAGGCTAGTAAGAAACAGCCCCCAAATCTAAATGGCGTATTACCCCGGAGGGTTATTTCCTCTTATGCAGTATGCCTATCATTGGTCTAGTGGAGGTCCTGCCCCAGTCCTCTGCACTTCTGGACCAAGACCAGAAGCTACCATTTGCATTTACCTTGAGAGAGGGAATGAATACTCTGGGGTGTTTCCACAGACAATTAAACGCTCCAGCCTAAAATTGACACAAGTCACTTTTGTTCAGAAGCAATTAGCCAGATCTAATCATTTGTTCCCACCCAAACATGAGGTGGCAAGGAAAAGCAATCTTATGCTCTGCTTAGAAAGCAGAAATTGAAAATATCTGGCAAACGGCACTAACAGCTGTCAAAATGATTTCATTCTCATGCATTTTTGAGTTACAAAGTTGTCACTTTCAGCCAAGATTCTATATGTGCAAAGCAATGGTTCTGAGATTTGGAACCTGATCTGCTTAATTCAGACAAAAGCTTCTAACAGTGATGGCGTAATGCTATAATGTATTTCTAATTTTTTTTCTCACATCTGAGCATTTCTATGAAAACTGAATTAAAGTTTTAGTAGAAACAGAAAGGAAAGGATTGAAGGATAAACAGTGGAAAATAAGTATACTTGTGAGAAAAAATGGAATTCTACATCTATTAGTGATTGACCTTTTCCTTGAAATTTGATTTGGATATTTTTCGTGTTATAAATGTTTTTTAATACAATTAATATTTTATATATATAACACATTTCATTTTTGAAAATTTCCACCCAAGAAAAATGCTTTTCCCCTTAAAATCACATCCTGTGCCCACAGTATTCCATGACGATATTGCTTATTTCTATAAAACAAATGGCTCTCTGCAGTATTACTTTCAGAGGAGATCATATCAGCTCTCATAAGCTGAGCTAAGTAGGGGTTGTGCACAAATGAGATCTCTGAGGAAAATCTAGATACTGTAAGAAAATACTTTCAGGGACTCAATAAATAACATTTGGAAGTGATTAAATAATAACAACAAAAATGTCTCACCTTAGCAAGCTACTAAAATTCAACATCATAGTACTTACTTTAGATGAAATTAAACCAAAACTCTGGATTGTAGCAATCTTTGTGTCCATTTACACTTGTATAAGTTATAAAATCTTCAGGAACTAGCTAGATTTCAAAATTACAACAGGATATCATCATTTTGCTTTGCTCTAATTTCCTCAAAACCTTATAGGGGCAATTCTTTTCCTTTCAGGACTTTCTCCCTTTTGTGTTTGCTAACAAAGTATTGCTTTGTTTCTCTCTCAATATACAAGTGAATTAAGAACTAGACTATATACAAATATCTAATCTATGCTGCAAATTGCTCATACTATTAAACTATACAAATGCATCAATTAGGGAAATTTTACGTGAGAACAGTTTGTAAGGCATACCTTACAAAGGCATTTAGATTTATTCTCAGAACAGCCTGAATGTGAGAATGGGCAAGCATGGTTCATGAGATTCCTGCTGAAATGAGAAGATCTTTATAAAATTACAGTTGTGCAACAATTGGCTTTCATAGATAATAGTGAGTTCCAAAGTTTTACAAAGGCTTTAAACAGAGATTTAAACAATCCCATAAAGTTACTGGAGAGAGATCATGGTAGGAAACTCAACAGATGACATATAAGTTTTGCTTCCATTCTAAGGTTCTATGATTCAGCTAATAAATGTAATGCAAATACTCAACAAATGCTATTCAGCACTTCTTAGCACTTCTCATGACTCAGCAGCCTAGCCATCCTAGAAAAGAACTAACCAATTTCAGTAAATTCTATGAGCAAAGGTACAGAAGTGGTTAACCTCAAGGGGGAGAAAATCAGTTTACTTCAGCTCTAACAAATGGAAAAACAACGATGTTGGAAATGGTGTTTTGAACACTCTGTGTCCCCACAGTAGAAGACAAAAAAAAAGTGACCAAATTAAAGTATACAGGGGTTGGGGAAGAGGAGGTCACATTAAATGAGAAAAGGCAAGCGATGGGGAAGAAAACAGATTTCTGAAGTTGAGAAAAGGGACATCCTACTGTCAGGTTATACCCTGTTATCAGGCAAGTGCTTTCTGAAGAATAATGAATAAAAGATTAAAAATCCCTTTTCAAAGATTGAGCTCATACCAGCTCCCTAGGGAGGGGAGTAAGGGACTTAGCTGTTCTGATGGCAACTTTGAACATCTCAGGCACTTAGAGAGCACCCTCCTGGGCTTAAAAGACCAAATCAAGTCCATTAAATACTTAAGTTTTAAAAGCTCCCTAAGTTTTATCTATCCTCTAAATGCATGGATTTTAGTGTAGCTTGACAAAGTTCAATAAATAGTTCCTGGGGAGGGCACTCAGATATACAAAGTACATAAATGTATTGTTATTATTGACAATTTAAAGTACATAAGTACCTCTCAAATAAATATGCTGGCATTTTAAAAACAGCTTGCTTAGGGAAAAAAGGACGTTCACATTATTATAAGTCAAGAGAAAGGAGATTCATGAGGGTTTTAAATCTAGGGAAAAAATACTCCAGCAGAGGACCAAAGAAAACCCCAGCATATCATTAATAAATTACATAGTGCCTTTCATTTCAAAGATAAAGGACTCAACACAAAGGACAGGATATATACACGTAAAGAGATCAATTTACACATCATTTAATCAATCCACTTCTATTTAACGCATTCATCAGTGTCAGCAACAGTGTACTAGAATACAGAGAGAGCAGAAGAAAACTTACCTTGTGAATATACTGAACCATGTATAGGTAAATTGATTAATTGAAAATTGATAAAAATGTCCCTGATAATTTACCTCTGTCTCTCTCTCTTTCTCTCTCTCCCCTCCTCTTTCTCCCAGCTGCCTAAATGACTGGGCTTTGATAACAACACGCTGGAGGAAAGGGGGAATTGGATGGACTACGATGTAAGAATACTTTTCATGAAATGCTGGGAACATCAATATGGTGCATTTCTCTGGGTGGTATGCCAGGACTTGAGACCTAATAACTACAGCAAGGGGTTATAGAGCCCACTTATGTTAGTCACCATAATAAAAACCCTCATTACAACCTGTTATGCATCAGGCACATCTGTTTCTGAGTTGCGCATTGTCAAACTTTCTGACAACCAGATGCTGGAGACAATCTATCAGTGCAGCCCAAGCACTGCACCCAAGTGAGGAATCAAGCTGAAGAAGTCGTCACCAGGAAGCTGGCTCCAAATGTGCAGCTTATTATTTATAATATTCTCTCATAGGTTAAGCAAAGTCATAATTGAGTTATTTTCAGTTTATGTCTCTACAGGTCATTGTACTATTCTTCCCGCAAATACCGCTTAATCTTTTATTCATTATTCCCCCTGTATTTGTGAACATTCAACCTCAATTACAGTGTTTGAAAATCACAATGACCTTATAAGATCAAAAAGATTATCAACTTGCGTATTGTATATATTGGCATATAGACATCAATTATTTAGTATTTTTGGCCTCTAAGGTGTCATTTACTCAATCCTTAAGTAGAGTGGAGTGTGGTTTGGTCATAATGAATTTTGAACTTTAAAACAGCATTTAGAGCAACAGAAAAGTGATTGAAACTGTCGTTATTGCCTTTGTCTCATTCAACAACGAGAAGTATCTTCTTTCTTTTGCATCATTGTTCTGAGTTAACGCATCTGAAAATCAGGTAGGACATTGGTAATTAAAAATGCCTTTTGCTACCCAATTGGAGCACATTCAGACAGGGAATTTATTGATTCTCCTTATTCTAAGTAAGTAGAGTAGCTAAAGCAAGTATCATACGGTGATTGCATCATACAGAAATGTACATTTTCATTTGTTGCTTTTAAGAAGAGAGAGTGAATAAAAACAATTCATCCAGTCATTTATCTGACAGGCATTTAACAATTGTTTAGCCCAGAATTTCTATACTCTAGTTCAGTGAAGCTTGAAATCACAGTATTATTTCTCATTTTGCTCATATGTTATCTGTATGCTTGAATGTACTCCTAAATAGATTTGAATGTGAATTATCGGTACTAAATAGAAAGGTTTTTTTGCATGATTGGTGCATCTTTCATGTAAATATTCTGGGTGGAGCTAGAGAATTTTATAGAGCATATCAGATAAACTGTGCCCTCCTGCTTTCTCTAGGGTTTCTGAGAATTAAAGAGGGCTCTACAAAAAAATGCATTTAACATAATAGGTTATGTTAATCAATAAATGAAAAATTTCATACTTTCAACAATTTTGAAATATTGCTCTATAAGCAAGACCTCATTTCAGAGAGGTCACATGTTGTCTGAAATTTAACTTCAAATTACCATGTGCCGAGGTCTTGCTCCTGCCTGCTCGTTGACAACACCACCAGTCATGTAGCTACTAACAAATTGCGAAAGCTGCAGCAGCTCAAAGGTACAAGATTCTAATTTGGGTGATTACCCTACCTTCTTTCTCCCGAGATAGTTATCATCCAATGTATCACTTGATTGAGTATAAACCAATGAAACACGCTCAAAATCAAAGTAGCAACCCAGGTAAATTGGAAAGGCAGAATGGGACTAATAGTTCAATACTGAGTATTTTAGAGAATTATAGAATTGTATAGCTAGAAGGCATCTTGAAAGTGATTTAATTTTTTAAATAAGAAATTTAGGTCTCATAGACTGAATAAGCTAATGAAATACAAAAACAAGCTTTAGTTGAATAAAAGAAGTTGTTGAAGCATGACAAAACCATAAAGCCACCCTCAGAGAGGATATCCAAGAGTTTAAAACATTTTGTCCACAGGCATGTAGCACATTAGGGTTTAATCTAGTCTAGGATACATGTAGAAAGGATCAGTGTGGCACCTGATACATGATAACACAAGCACAAAAATTCTGAAGGCAGGCAGATGTGGTCCCTGATGACCCAGAAGCAATGACTCAACTCAGTGGATAAAAATATGAGAAATCTGGATAAAACTGTTTCTCAAAAAATACGTGATATGTGAGAACTATTATAAACTAGGCTAAGTTGTAGGGCAGACCTTCTGTTTCAGGAGAGATTTGGAGAGCTAAATGGTTTCAAGGTGGTATCCCAGCTGTACCAGCACAGAAAAAGTTTCATGGGGGTAGAAATTTAAATTTCAAGGAATTGTTTAAGTCGTACTGATCACTTCTATTTTAATTTGGTTTTCATTTGTCACTTCTTTTTGTACATTTGTTTTTGTGTCCCATGTACTTTCATCTAAATACCAACATTTTAAAAATCAGGAAATTTTACAATAAAACTTGAATATTCCACTTTTCTGTATTCTTCATTGTTTTTCATGCCTTAAGACCAAGGATCAGATACAACTTTATCATGTCATGTGAGCTATTGGTTTTGTTGCCTCTGGCACACTAAATATATTTCTGTTACCTGTATTTCAGTTGTAGGCTTTTGTGTTTTTGTATCCCAATTTATACTTGGTAGGGATAAGCAGTAGCATCATAATATATATTCTAATTATTATTTAATTACATTCATATTTTGAAAGATTCTTGTTCCCACAAAATGCATATTTTTAACTGTGTAGGACTTTTCTAAACCTGTAGCTGTGATATGTTGCAAAGATGGTTCAAATTCCCCTCCCTCTCTCCAAGCCCTTTGCTTTGTAACTCAGTAGTCCCATCTCACTGTGACTCTCGTCTCAGCCATGGGACTGACTTTGACTAATGGAACGTAAGGATGCTTGCCAAAAGTAGAGGCCTGAAAAAGCACGTGGACATTTCTGTTTCATCATTGTTGAATCTCTGCCATGCCAGAAGAACATGCCTGGGGTGGCTTGTTGGAGCATGAAACACGTGAATCACAGCTGAGTTGTACTAGTTGCTCTGACTGAGGTCATCCACATTTAGCCAAGAGCCAAATAACCACTGAACATGTGCGTGCATCCAGCTCACTCCAGAGCAGTGGAATTGCCCAGCTGAGCCCAACTGAAATAGCTGACCTGTGGAGCTTATGAACTAAATAAAATTTATGTTCTAGTCCACTGAATTGGAGGTGACTTTTTGTAAGCAGCACTATTGGAACAATAAATGACTATAATAGAATTTTTATGCAAAAGTGAAGTACTTATATAACAGAACCTAGAACTCATGGGTTTCAAGATCAGGCAGCATGGGACAGGGAAACTGTTAAGGGAAGCAAGAAACATGGCAAGAAAGTTGTTATAGGGGAATGGAGAGATAGCCACTCATATTTTCTAGTGGCAAAACATCGTCAAAATTGCTATTTGTGATAACTTAAAAAGTAAAATATCTCTTTAATGGAATTTGGATTTTGGAAAAAAGATTTCCAGGCAAAATTTTGACAGCATTTACTGTTTTTTTTTTAATATATATTTTTTTATGTATGAATTTATACTACAAGAAGGTGAGCTTAAAATAAAATAAATAAATAAAAAATAAAAGACAGAAAGAAATGGCCGGCTTGCAAGCCAAGCTAGAGGGAAGTATAGGCACTAGACCTTGCTAGCTTATAAAATAAAACTGTCTATTATCCAATCTCTCAAGCCCACAGAGGTATTCAATGTAAGACACGTTTTCAGGGTAAAGATCAAAGCAAAGTATAACTGTGAGACTCTTTAAAAGATTTAGGGCCATGCCTAATAGACATGTTACATTGGACAAAGATGGTTCTTGGACTCTTAGAAGTGTGGTCCCATTGATTTGTGTACACTGATTAAAAAAAAAAAAGTGTTTTCCCACAGAACTCTGGTTCCAAAAAGCAGTAGTCTTGAGAAAGACACTTCACAAATACAACTGTGAGTGGGGTTTAGGATGTGGACTAGTCCAAAATGTAATTCATAGTCACATGTTTTTAAATTAATAAACTTTATTTTTAGAGCAATTGTATGTTCACAACGAACCTGAGTAGAAAGTTCAGAGTTCCCATATGCTCCTGCTCCTACACAGGCACAACTTCCCTTGCTATCAATATCCCTCACCAGAGTGCCACGTTTGTTACAGCTGGTAAATCTATATTGACACATCATTATCATCCAGAGTGCATATTAAGCAGTTCATCTTAAGGTTCACTCCTGGTGTTGTTCGTGCTATAAGTTTTGACAGTTGTATGATGACATGTATGTATCATTGTAGTTTTGTACAGAATAGTTCCGTTGCCCTAAAACTACTCTGTGTTGGGCAATTTTGTCTCTCCCTCTCCTATAACCCTTTTTACCAACTCCATGGTTTTGCCTTTTCCAGAATGTCATATAGTTGGAATCTTACAGTATGCAGCCTTTTCAGATTGGTTTCTTTTACTTAGTAATATGCATTTAAGTTTCCTCCATGTTGTTTTGGGGCTTGGTAGCTCATTTCCTTATAATGCTGAATAATATTTCATGGTCTGGATGTAGTACAATTTATTTATCCACTCACAGAAAAGCATCTTTGTTGCTTCCAAATTTTGGCAATTATGAATAAAGCTGATAGAAATATCCGTATGGAAGTTTTTGTACTAACAAGAGTTTTCAAGTCATTTGGGTAAATATCATGGAGGATGATTACTGGATCATATAATAGGAGAATGTTTAGTTTTATAAGATACTGTCAAACTGTCTTCCAACGTGACTGCACCATTTGGTACTCTAATCAGCAATGAGTGAGAGTCTCCATTGCTCCACATTTTTGACAGCATTTGGTGTTGTCAGTGTTTTGGATTTTGGTCTTTTTAACAGGTGGGTAGTAATATCTCACTATTGATTTAATTTTCATTTCCCTAATGACTTATGAAGTTGAATATCTTTTCATATGCTTACACACCATCTGTATATCTTCCTTGGTGAGGTGTCTGTTCAGATATTTTGCCCATTTTTTAAATCAAGTTGTTTTCTTATTGTTGAGTTCGTGTGTTCTTTGAATATTTTGGATAACAGTCCTTTGTCATATGAGTCTTTTGCAAATATTTTCTTCTGCGAAATATTTCAGTCTATGGCTTATATTCTCATTCTGTTGACACTGTCTTCTGCAGAGCTGATTTTTTTTAATGACATCAAGCTTATCAATTCTTTCTTGCATAGATCGTGCCTTTGTTGTTGCATCTAAAAAGTCATCGTCATACAGAAGATCATGTAGATTTTCTCCTATGTTATCTTCTATGTTATCTATGTTTTGGTTTCAGCACCATTTGTTGAAAAAGACTATTGAAAAGACAATCTTCTGCCCATCGTATCACATTTGTGCCCTTGTCAAAAATCAGTTGACTATATTAATGTGGCCTATATCTGTGCTCTCTATTCTGTTCCATTGAGTCATTTTTTAATTCTTTCATCAATACCACACTGTCTTGATTACTGTGGATATATAGTAGATCTAACATCAGGTAGTGTCAGTTCCTTGCCTTTGTCCTTCTCTTTTATTAATGGTATTATATTGTCTATCCTGGGTCTTTTGCCTCTCTCTATAAACTGTAGGATTGGTTTGTCAATATTCATGAAATAACTTTCTGAGATTGTTATCAGAATTGCATCGAATCTGTAGATCAAGTTGGGAAGAACTGACATCTTGACAATATTGAGTCTTCCTATCCATGAATATGGAATATATCTACATTTATTTAATTCTTTGATATCTTTCATCTGATTTTTGTAGTTTTCCACATACAGATCCTGTGCATATTTTGCTAAATTTACAGGTCAATATTTCATTTTGTGGGGTGCTATTGGAAATGGTAAGATGTTTTAAAATTTAAATTCCACTTGTTTTCATTGCTAGTATACAGAAAAGGCAATTAACTTTGGGATATTAACCTTATATCTTATAACCGTGCTATAATTGCTCATTAGTTTCAGGATATAATCTTCTTTGATTCTTTGGATTTTCCACAAAAAAGATTACATCATTGTGAAAAAATTTAGTTTTACTTCTTCCTTTCCAAACTGTATACCATTTTTTTCTTTTTCTTTTCATATTATATTAGCTAGATCTTTTAGTACGATATTGAAAAGCAGTGGTGAGAAGAGACATTCTTGCCTTGCTCTTGATCTTATCAGGAAAGCCTTGAGTTTCTCCTCATTAAGTATGATGTTAAATGTAGGGTGTGTGTGTGTGTGTGTGTGTATGTTCTTTATCAAGTTGAGTAGTTTTCATTTATTCCTAGTTTGCTGAGTGTTTCTTATCATGAATGAGCACTGAATTTTGTCAAATGACCTTTCTGTGTCTATTGATACAGTCATGTGATTTTTCTTCTTTTCCCTGTTGATATGATGGATTACATTGATTAATTTTCAAATGCTGAACCTGCCTTATTCTTGGGTATATGAATATACATTTTATTTTCTTGCTGAATTCAATTTACTAGTATTTTGTGGAAGATTTTTACATCTATGTTTATGAGAAATATTGGTCTTCAGTATTCTTTTCTTATAATGGCTTTGTCTGGTTTTGGTATCAAGGTAATGCCTACCACACAGACAGAGTTAATAAGTAGTCCCTCTGCTTCTATCTTCTGAAATAAATTGTAGAGAATTGGTATAATTTCCTCCTTAAATGTTTGGGAAAATTCACAAGTGAAGTAATCTGGTCCTGGAGCTTTCTGTTTTGGAAGGTAATTAATTATTGATTCAATTTCTTCAATAGATAAAGCCCTATTCAGATTATCTATTTCTTTTTGTGCGAGTTTTGACAGCTATTGTCTTTCAAGGAATTGGTTCATTTCATTTGTTATCAGAGCTCTGGGCATGGAGCTGTTCATAGCATTCCTTTATATTCTTTTAGTGTTCATTAGATCACTAGATATTAGTTCATTAGATAATGATATCCCCTCTTTTGTTTCTGATATTGTTGCATCATCTTTCTTTTCTTCTAAGTTAGTTTGTATAGAAGCTTATTTATTTCAGTGATCTTTTCAAGAAACCAGGTCTTAGTTTTGTTAATTTTCTTTATTGATTTCTTGTTTTCAATTTCAGTGATTTTTGCTCTAATTTTTATTACTTCTTTTTTCTCTTTTGCTTACTTTGGATTTAATTTGATTTTCTCTTTATAATTTCCTAAACTGAAAGCTTAGATTAATGATTTTAGACTTTCTTTTTTTTTTCCATTTTACATTTAATGCCAAAACTTTTTCTCTAAGAACTGTTTTCATTGTACCTGCAAAATTTTGAAAAACTGTATTTCTATTTTTGTGTAGTTCCAGATATTTTTTAAATTCCTCTGGTGATTTCTTCCTTGACCCATGTGTTATTTAGAAGTATGCTGTTTAATCTCCAAGTATTTTGATATTATTCAGCTATCTTTCTGTTATTGATTTCTAGTTTAATTTTATTGTGGTCTGAGAAAATACACTGTGTGATTTCTATTCTTTCTAATTAAGGTGTATTTTATAGTACACAATGTGGTCTATCTTAGTGACTGTTTCATGTGAGTTTGTATTTCTGCTGCGGAATAAAGTATTTAATAAATGCCAATTTTATCCTGTTGACTGCTGCTGTTGAATTCAACTATGTCCTTACTGATTTTCTATGCACTTGATCTGTCCATTTCTGATTGTGGGGTATTACATTCTCTAACTATAATACTGGATTTATCTATTTATTCTTGGGCAGTTCTCACAATTTTTGCCTCAAGTATTTTGATGCTTTGTTGTTAAGTGCTTACATATTGATAATTGGTATGTCTTGGAGTACCGACCTGCTTATTTTTATGTAATACCCCTCTTTATCCTTGATAACTTTCTTCACTTTGAAGTCTTCTCTGTCTGAAATTAATGAAGTTATGTCTGCTTTCTTTTGCTTGGTGTTAGTGTGATATATCTTTCTCTATCCTTTTACTTCTAATCTATATGCATCTTTATATTTAAAAAGTGAGGTTTCTTGTGAACAACATATACAGTTGACCCTCAAACAACATGGGGGTTATTCAGCTCCCTTGTGGGCAAAAATCCGTGTATAATTTTGATTTCCCCAAAACCTAACTGCTGCTGTTGACCAGAAGCCTTATCAATAACGTAACAGTTGATTAATACATATTTTGCATGTTGTATGTATTATCTGCTGTATTCTTACAATAATGTAAACTACAGAAAAGAAAATGTTATTAGGAGAATTAAAAGGAAGAGAAAATATATACAATTACAATATATGCTTGTAATTGTAATATAATATATAATGTATATACAGTATATACAATTCATTAAGTGGAAATGAATAATCATAAAGATCTTCATCCTTCTTGTCTTGGTATTGAGTAGGATGAGGAAGAAGACGAGGGGGGGTTGGTCTTGTCTCAGGGGTGGCAGAGTGAAAGAAAATCTGCATGCAAGTGGACCTGTACAGTTCAAACCTGTGCAGTTCAAACCTGTGCTGTTCAAGGGTCAATGAAGTAGCTCAGTCATACTCTTTAATCCACTCTGACAATCTTTGTCTTTTAATTGGCATATTTATATTATTGGCATTTAAGGTGACAATTGATATAGTTGGATTAATATCTATCATATTTGCTACCCTTCTCTATTTGTTGCCTTTAATCTTTCTTTTCTATTTCTGTCTTCCACACTTTTTCTGCCTCTGTGATGTGAATTGAGTATTTTATATAATTCTAACTTTTTCCTTTGTTAGCATATCAATTATACTTTCTTTTTTGTTTTACTTTTTAATATGGTTACCTTATAGTTTGTAATATACTAATCTAAGTTAACTTTAAAATAATGCTGTAGCTTTTCACAGTTAGTGCACATAATTTATAATATCAGAATATTCCTAATTTTTCTTCCCATCCATCCCTTATATCACTTCTGTCATTTCATTTATACATAAGCATATATTGTGTGTATATATATATACACACATACACTTGTGCGTATATTCAAACATATTGTTGCTATTATTATTTTGAATAAATTTTTACCCATTAGATCAATTAAGAATGAGAAAAAATAAAGATTACTATTTTACTTTCACTTATTCATTTTTGAATGCCCTTCTTTCCTTTATGTATAACTTTATGGAGGTCCAAGTTTCCAACTTACATTATTTTTATTCTCATGAAAGAGCTTCTTTTAACATTTCTTACAAGGCCTCTGGAAAAGTTCCATTTTAATCAAGATTTAACTCCATTCATTGTTTTCTTAATATCCCAGCCAGTGTCCTGGTGTTACTTTTCTTCTGATTTATAAGAATCTTATTGCATTGATTTGAATGCATTAATTGACATCCATATTATAAGTTTTAAAATCTATATTTAGAATCTCTGGACCATAAGCTACATTGCTTAAGCTAGTCCCATGATTTCATTCATTAATCTACTCAACTGAATGTCTTAAGTACTTGTTACATGCCAATCATTTTGCTATGTGGTGAAAATACATGAATGAACAAGGCAAAATCTTACAGTTCAAAGTTCTTCTGATGATTTGCCCCAATGCAAGTGTCCTGAAAAATATCAGGGTCAATGTTTATATTTCACATTCATTCAAGAATATATTTTGGTTACTATAGTAATAATCCTATGGCAGAAAGAATTGATAAAATTAATGAAATTTTCCCAAAATTCAACTCTTATTTTCAAGGTATAATTTGTGTTTATCATTATGCAAAATATCTCAAACCCACTTCTTCCCTTTTGACTAATGCAGTTGCTACCATGACTACCAGGGATAAAAATATTCTCATACCTCCTCATAGTTGAAATTCAAAGCTCTGTTTTCCTGTTACTTATCAAGTGTTAGGAATGTCATTGTGCCCCAAAATGATCAATACACATATCAACAGGCTATCATTTATATTTAGACTCTTTCTAGCAGTAACAATTAGTATAAATTCTCTAGATTGTCCCCAAAACTGTCTTTAAGAGGGTTTCTTAAAAGTCAAATGCTAATCTAATTCCAGCAGTCATCTCTTTTATCTGCACAAATTCTGTAAAATACTCAGATTTCTGTCTTTTTCAGCTTATTTCAAGTAAAAATAATGCATGCCCACACTTTCCCCAAGGAAAAAAAGTGTACTAATAAATGTACACAGAATACACACACACACACACACACACACACACACACACACATATATTGGGTAAGTTCAACATACAGTTGAATATTCCCCCAGGGAAAGATATCAGACAATTAATGACCTGGCAAAGTGCTTTCAAAGCAAGCCACAAGGGTGGTAATTCTTCACACATTTCCATATAGAATAATGTAATAGATAAACAAATTTGAAAACTATCATGTAAGCAAGAGAGTGATTATTTTGTAATTACTTATGTGACCTACAGCACTGCACATTTTCTATACTGCTAAAGGAGAAATATAATTTGTTTCAAATGTATTTGATCTCCTTCAAGGAAATAAAAACCAGTCCTGTCTACTCAACCGGAGAGGATACTTTGTTTCTGAAAAATCTCAGGATCCCTGGAGGACAAGTTTATGCTGAATTTTGAACTTGACGGATGCCTGCGAAGGATGTCTCTAGAGATGTTGAAATAAATAAAGATGAACTATGGGGAATTATCTAGCTCCCAAGAGCAATATTATATTCCCAAGTATTCATGTGTCTAGAGGTGAACACTCCACAGTCCCATTATCCTTAGAAAACAAAGGGCAAGGAGTATAAAATAAACTGTGCAAACTTTCTGGAAAGTCATTTCATAGGGGGAATATATGATATTTTATTTCCTTTCCAAAATACACCTAAGCCTGAAGCCTCCTAAGGACATGGCCTGGGGAGAAAAGGTACTTTCGTAACTTTACCAAGTTAAACTGGTATCAGCAGGAAGTAGAGACTCCTAAAAGGCAATATTTTCTCTTTTATTTTGGAGAAACTTGTCTGGATTCCTACATGGGGTGTAGATGTAGTGAATACTTAGGTTAAGGTGAAGGAAAAATGACCCTCCCAGAAAAATCAGTTTTCACAACTCTCCAAATTGCTTGCTCTTATTAGAAAACAAGCATAGACCTTATGTAATTGGGACTAATCTGGATTTTTATGTATTTGGTAGTTTGAAATGTTTGCAGATTTGGTAAAGGGGCAGAAATAATTTCCATATTGTATAATTACAACAAATAGGTTTCTTTTTCCCTTTTAATTTACTTAATGAGTATCAATTGGGCACCCATTTAGGAAGCAGATGCAGTTTCAGGTTCCAGAGATACAGTGGGATAAAAGATAGACAAGTTTTTGTTCTCATGAACTTTAGATTCTGAGGGTGATTATGACAACAAGCTAATAAAAGTATTTTCAGGCAGTGATAGGTACTATGAATAACACTACAGAGGGTCATATGATAAAAAGTGTCTCTGTGGTTGAGAGAGGTAGCTGAATATAGAATGTTCAGGGAATGATGTTTTAAACCAGTTGGCACAAGAGCACTGAAGGTGGTAGGATGGGTGTGCCATGGTCTAAGGTGAAAAGATGCTCTAGACAGTCAAAAGATTGAAAGAACCTGGAACATGACCAACAAGTGGGACAGTGTCAAAATCCAAAGTCATGGAAGCAGGGAGAGGTGGGATCCTGTAAGACTTTTCAGGTTATGGGAAGAGGCTAGAGTTTTATTAGAAATATAGTGTGCCATGAGTTTCAGAATGAGGGTAGGCCAATAGTAGGCCAGTTAACGGCTTTTTTTTTTTAATTGGGGGAAAACTACAAAGCATTTACAGTACAATGTTTACAGTCATAATTTGTAGTGAGCTGATTTCCCAAAATATATTACCACTCAAGTTGACTTATCTTGTTACATTCAAAAACCTACTCTGTCAAAGTAGTCCAGAGAGT
>CAUYRT010017366.1:0-26891 GCA_963574885.1 Lepilemur ruficaudatus | reverse complement strand
TAGGCAGAGTAGATTTAGCATAATTCTTAAGGGCTTTAAGATTTTTATAATGGTACATGAACTTCAACTTAAAGTCACCAGCTGCATTAGCCCTTAACAACAGAGTCAGCCTGTCCTTTGAAGCACTAAAGGCAGGCACTGTCCTCTGCTCTCTGGCTATGAAAGTCCTAGATGGCATCTTCTTCCAATATTAAGTCTGTTATGTCTACATTGAAACTCTGTTGTTTAGTATATCCATATTCATTAATTATCTTAGCTAGATCTTCTGGATAGCTTGCTGTTTCACTTTGCGCTTTTACGTTATGGAGATTGCTTCTTTCTTTAAACCTCATTAACCAGCTTCTGCTAATTTCAAACTTTTTCTTTCTTCTGTAGCCTTATCATCTCTCTCAGCCTTCACGGAATTGCAGAGCTAAGGCCTTGCTCTGGATTTTAGAAGGAAACTCCCCTAAAAGATGATTCCATTATATTGTTTAAACCTCACAACTGATGAATCTATTAACACATATTAGGTTACAGAGACCTTAATACAATCAAGCATCACTTAACAACAGAGACATGTCCTGAGAAATGTGTCCTTAGGTGATTCTGTCCTTGCGTGAACATCACAGGGTATACTTACACAAATCTAGATGGTATAGCTTATTACATACTTAGGCTATATGGTATAGCATATTGCTCCTAGGCTATAAACTGTACAATATGCTACTGTACTGAATACTGTAGGCAATTATAACACAGTAAGCATTTAAGTATTTGCATTTGTGTTATGATCTAAACATATATAACATAGAAAAGGTACAGTAAAAGTCTGGTATAAAGGTAAAAAATGGTACACCTGTATAGGGCATTTACCACAAATGGAGCTTGCAGGACTGTGAGCTCCTCTGTGTTAATCAGTGAGTGGTGAATGAATGTGAAGGCCTAGGACATCACTGTACACTACTATAGACTAAATAAATACCATACACTTACGCTCCAATGAATATATATATAAAAATTCTTTCTTCAATAAATTAACATTAGTTTACTGTAACCTTTTTACCTTATGAACTTTTTACTTTTTAAAAACTTTTTGACTCTTTTGAGTAACATTTGGCTTAAAGTGTAAATACATTATACAGCTATACACAAATATTTTCTTTCTTTATACCCTTATTCTGTAAGCTTTTTTCTATTCTTAAATGTTTTTCTTTACTTTTCAAGCTTCTTTGGTTAAAAATGAAGACACAAACACACATTAGTCTAGGCCTACACAAGGTCAGGATCATCAGTATCACTGTCTTCCACCTCCACATCTTGTCCCACTGTAAGGTCTTTAGGGGCAATAACAGGCATGGAGCTGTCATCTCCTATGGTAACAATGCCTTCTTCTGGAATACTTCCTGAAGGACCTGGCTGAGGCTGTTTTACAGTTAACTTTATTTTTTTAATAAGTAGAAGGAATATACTCTAAAATACCAATAAAAAGTCTAGTATAGTAATACATAAACCAGTAACACATCTTTACACATCTAGCAGCACAGTATGTTTGTTTACTCCAGCATTTCCCAAAACATGTAACACATTGTTCTATAACATTTTAACAGCCACAAGGTCACTAGGCAATAGGAATTTTTCAGCTTCATTATGAGACCAAGTATGACTGAAGCTTTGTTATGGCGCTCAGGACTGTATTTGTTTTAACAGGGTCATAGCCTGGCTAAATTAGAACCCTCACTCTGCTGTTATTAATTGTGGGACCTCAAGCAAGTTATTTAACCACATTATGGTTCAGTTTCCTCATCCAAAAAAAGAGATACTGAAATACTTCTTCACAAGCATGTATGCGGCATTAAAGGCATTAATGCACATAGAGCACTTACAACAATACTTGACACAATAAATGTTACATACTGTTCTCAAATCACAATGGAGTAAACCAAATGTTATCTAAGCAGAGGCCTGAATAAAGAGATGTGAGCTAGGCAAAAGGTGAGGGAGGACACTGTGAAATGTTTCAAGCAAGCAGGAAGACCCTATGATTTTTCTACTTATTCCATATCCCCTGCTAGGGATTGACAGTTATCTTAAAGGCAGAACACTTTGAATGTTCATTCACACATTTGCTTATGGGCTTTACTTTACACAAGTTCACAGGGCATAAGAATGACTGTCAGTGTTATATAAAACCATGCATACTATACTTTAGAGGCTATTAATCTCTATTTTCCCTTTAAGAAAGTTAAACCATCTTCTGATGATGCAAATAAAAGTTAAACATAGAGAAATCTGCCATAATGTCAAATTAGTTATATCTGGGTTACAGGAACATAGGTGTTTTAAAAATTATTTCTACTTCCTTATATTTTTTTAAGTTTTCCCATAATAAATACATTTCTATAGTCAGAGAAAAGAATTGTAAAATCAATAAAAACGTTTGAGGTTTTCACTGAAAAGTGCTCCTTTTTATGAACTACACTGCTGTTACATCATTTATCATGTTGGACTGAAACTGTCTTTTGCTTTGTCTCCTTACTAGATCTAAGCAATCTGGTGAAAAGACATGGTCCTTGCCTTCAATTTATCTGGCTAGGCTGGATTTCTGTGTTGTTCTATTAGTGGGGTACTCTAGAGAAAAGGCTAATATACTTATCATCTTACATACCCATGATGTTAATTATCTAGCATCTCAATTTTCAAATGATATATGTCAAAGCCCTTGAGCTGGTGACTGAAAAAAATTTTGTGTCAACATACCACCACACATGATAACGTACTTTTTAGAGAACAAACTAAAAATAGAATCGTAGGGAGGCAGAACTGCTCAGTGGTTAAGCGTATGAGTTGTAATGTCAGGCTGCCTGGGCCCAAACTCCCTTTTGCAACTTATTATCTGTGTGCCTTTGGGCAAGTTACTTAACTCTCTGTGTCTCAGTTTCCACATCTATAGAATGAGGATAATAGAAGCAATGAATAAAGATGTTCAAGGGTTAAATGAGATGTAATGGACTTTGCATGGTGTGTGGCACATCCGTGTCCACACATCATAGCCATATTATGTCAGCAATAAAAACCAAAGCAATGGTAGACAACTGATCTCTCCACATCACAGATCTGAAAGTTATCTTTATGTTACGAGATGCCAAAAATTACTAAGTGCCAGCCATTTAATATGCACAAATAATATGCACAACAATCCTATGAAGTTTCTTTTTTTTAAATCTTGAATCACCAAGAAATTGAAGGTATATTCTGGGATAAGAGATTTTTAAAAAATCATATTCTCAATTGTTGACCATTTTCCTGAAGTGTTAATTGTAAAACAGTGGTAATGATTATAACATGTTTCAGTGAATCTTAACTTTTTAACTTTGTAAAGGCATGAGAATTTTTATGTTGTAGGCCCATGAGGCATATTAGCACTTAAAACACACAAAGCTTTTTTAGAACGTTTGGTAGACTTGAGATCAAACCCCAGAATCTCAATATTTTAAGTTTAAATTTGGAATCCTGATGTGAATTAATTTTTATTACTCACTGACCATCTTATTTACTTCATATTTCTTTTTCTAATAAAAACTATCCTCCAAAACTGTACTTGCCATCTTAATCACCCACTACTATCATATGCTGCATGCTCCAGACACTGGACCGCCCACTCCCTGCTTTCCTGCCACAGTGCCTTGATTCATTGTACTCATTTGGAAATGACTCCCAGCCAGCTTTACTGACTTAAATCCTACCTTTGAGGCCTTCTCCAAGTACCTTAAGTTCTTCCTTTGCTCACTGCACTTAGTACATTCCACTTAGCATTAAGTTCTATCTGTTCATAATCTATGCTTTTAGAGATCAGGGGCCTTACAAAGCACCTAGACTGATACTCAATAATTATTTGCTGAGGGAATAGAAGTATATAAGTTTCAAACAAGCAACAACTGCAGATTAGTTTATAATTGTACATTCCAACACTAAAAAGATAAAAAATTCCCTGCTTAATATCTTATTTAAAAATGCTAACAAATCAGAATGAAAGAATTCTTCAGAGTTTATGTAAAAAAGCAATGAAAAACACTAAAAAGGTATAAAATGACAACATTTTTTATATTTGTTAGAGTAATTAAAATTAATGTAGAAACCATGGTGGTCTGCTAGAATGAAGGCAAGGTAACCCAGTTGTAGAATAAGAAAAACGTTTAAAGACACAATTTCTATTAACCACTTGGAGTCCAATTTTGCAGATGTAACCCATGAAAACATAGCTCCAGAGAAGTATGTCATATAAAATAGGATATTTTTATTAGTCTGGTAATTAAAACAAGAATTTAGTAAAAGGAAGTGACTAATAAAAACTCCCATCAGCACAGAAGTGTCTGTTGCCTATCCTTTAATATTTCCCATTATACTAAAATAGTTCCATTAGACTTTCATTATTAAACAGAGGTTAAATAATACCAGTTTCTTTGTTGTTGTTTTATTTAAAAGTTCATTTTACTTTGATTATGTTTTAGCACTTTTATGATGACCAGATGCTAGAAGTTGAATTATAATTTTTTAATTTGAAAGCAGAACCCATCCTTTCAAGTAAAAATATTCAAATGCTTTGAGCTTTGGATACATATCAATAGACTATTATGATATTTTAAGGGTACCTTCAAGTAGACAGACATAAGTAACAAAATAAGCATGCTAAGTTGGAAGAAAACAGGTGAACAAATGGGCAAATCTGAAATAGGCATATTCCTGGGCTTGTCACAGTAAAATTAATTTTACAAATGTTTGGTGCAACTATCATATATGCAAACACCAGAGAACACTAAAATTAAGAAATTGCTACTAAAATTAATTGTGTATGTATGTGATTAAATGAACAGCGGTCATACCCTCTAAATCGTAAATATATTAAGACAAAATATATAACAAACTGTATTAGTGACTTCTTGTGTTTCTTGGAAAGTGAAAAAAAATGTGTTTCTGGCGTATCCTCGGCTTTCTGTCTATAATATGCATTAAAAAAATGAAAAAAAATCAATGAGGAAATAAGTGAAGAACAGAACTTTCCCAAATTTCCAAATAAACAATACTTTCCAAATATACAAGTATTTCTGCAGTTATTCTAAGATGATTAAAAAAAAAACCTCTGAATCAGTAAGTGCCTGATGGGCCTGGGATACTCCAGCACAGTCTTGCAACCAATAGGAAAACTTTCCCTAAATTTGGATTCGTATTGCATCTCTTTATCACAAAACACAGAGCACAAACCGGGATTGTTAACAGATAACCAAATGGCAAGAAACCCAGTTAGAGTAATCAGTACTTGGATGCTGAGCCTGTTTTGAAGGACTTTAAGGAATGAAAATGAGACAGTTTAGTAAAGAAAAGCGGGATTTATTTCTCCAAGTTGTATTTGTAACTGCTCTTTGTAGGGAGTTAAAAATGCGAACTGGCTGAGCTCAAATGAGCGCAGCGTGTAAAAGGGAATTGGGCTGGATGGAGCCTGAGGGTGAGGGGTGAAGGAGAGACGAGGAAGGGTTGAGGGGCTTTCGTTAAGACCGGCCCGGAGGGTGGTGGATGCATAATAAAAGCGAACGGCTGGGGCCGGGTCCGAGATGTCCGATGATGCCTTACCACGAGCGCGCGAGGGTCTGCGTCGCAGGAGCAGAGCTGTGAGTCCGTTTCCATCGCTGGCGCCCGAGCCCGCCTCCATGTTCGGCGGCCGTGCCCCGGGGCGGGCGGGAGTGGACCGGTGCCCTAGGCCGCGGGGCCGGGGAGACCGGCCTCACCTCGCCCGAAATCCCCGCGGGGAGGATGCGCTGGGCTCTCCGCTCGGCCCCACCTGAGTGGCGGGAGCTCGGCGACTCGACCTCCGGAGCCCGACCCGCCTGGGCCTGGAGATCCCCCGGAGCGGCCGCGCCGGCCCCGGTCCCGGCCCCTCAGCCTGGCGCTCGACGCGGCTCCGCGGCCCCCCGCCTCCCGCCCCAATGCCTCAAGACCACTATCGCCGCCGTCGGCGCCCCCCCCCCCACTTCCCGAGGACCAACCTGGGGGCCGCTACCCGGCATGGCCAACCCCGCGAGGAAGGGGCGAGCGGGCGGCGGGGCCCGCGGCGACAGCGGCCACCTCGGCCCTCCTCGCGCCGAGCCGCGCCCGCCCGCGCGCCCTCCCCGCGGGCCGCGGCCCGGAGCCCCCTCCCCCGGCCTGCACAACTCACCCCACACGCGCGCGCACACGGATCTGTTGCTCAACCTACTTGCATTCTCTTCTCAGCAGCCATCACGACATGCCCTGGACGCCGGGGCAGCCCCGGGGCCCTCCGGCAGGCGGCCGCCTCTAGCCTCAGCCCTGGGCCGCCGCGGCCGCCGCTAGGGCGCGGGGCGAGCGGGAGGCTCCCCCATGCCTGCAGCCCGCCCGCCCGGCCGGGCGCGCCGCTGCTCCGCGGGCGAGAGCGAACCCGGCTCTGCCGTCCGCCGCCTCGCTCCTCGCCCGCCCGCCGCAGCCGCAGCCGCTGCAGCCGCCGCCGCCTCGCCGCTGCCTCCTCCCCTTCCCTCTTTTCCTTCTCCTCCTTCGCCGCCCCTGGAGCCGAGGTTGGCAAACCAGCACCTGCTGCTGGAGATCGCCGAGAACTGAAACAGGAAACCCCGAGCCAAGGGGAAAACCCGGGAGGCGTGGAGAGGGGTGAGGGGAGCTGCTGGAACCTGACGGGCTCGACCCGGCCGCTGGGGCTGCGCGAGGTTCCCGCGTCTCCTCCCCTCGCGCCCATTCCCTTCCCCGGCCCAACCCTGGGGTCCCGACCTCCCCGCGCCGCTCCCCAGCCCTGTCCAGGAGGGCGCCTCGCAGCCGGGCAACACCTTCTCCACCCAGCAGTAACACGGATGGTGCCCTGGGCAGTCAAGGTTATCGATGGGCCGCCTTCGTGGGGCAAATTTCCCGTGGTTGTTTACTTATTATCAATATTCCGTAATGAGGGAAAACCACACCCTGCATTAGCAAGACCAATAAGAGAATTTAAACAAATGAAGCTGTTGGGATTTCACCCAGAAGGACTTCTTTCAGCAAGGAAACTGGCCTTGATGGACATGGCAATCATGTCAAAATCAAGGTTAAACTCAGGATAAATTCAGACCTCTTTCAGGAGATTGTGAGGAAACAGCCCTCCACACTGAGGCGGGCGCCTGAGTGGCAAGTGTGAAAAGCACCGAGAGCAGAGAGCCTTTCTACTTCTGTGAATTGTACAATCTAAGTCAACATTTCGGAAATGTTCAAATAACCTTATTCGCCTGCCTGTGGAATGATCACCGCGTGGCTCACGCCTAGCTCTGGGCAGGACACGTCTGCTTCTGGAGCGAGAGGGAAGGACACTTAATGGATGGTGCCCCTAGAATGTTCCACGGACCAGGTAGCCTGCTTTAAATGTACTATCCCGTTTAATTGTCACCGCAGCCATGTGAGCTGGGTATTATAATCCCTTTTATCCATCAAAAAAGGGGTTAACATTTACCTGCCATTGCATAGCTTGAATGTGAAGGATCCAGATCTGTTGCATCCAAAGCACCTATTTGTTTCACTGGACTGCGGTTCATGCCTTTGATCACGTTTTTCACCTTTAATAGAATTATTTTTTGCCTCTCTGAATTGTTTTCAATAGGGCATATGTGTGGTTTATGCGTGCATCTGTTTAATGGGCTTGGACAACTTAGTGGTAGTGATATTTATGATGCTTATTGGGCCCAAACTTTATAATTTCCAGGTTAATTTTCACTACCAAAAATATGCCTTTATTAGGTGTCCTTTACAGATGTCCCCACCTCTTTGACCAGCATCTGTTGCTCTTTAGCTATTGACGATGGGGTCCCAGCTGAGAGTCTCCTGCTGGCTGGTGCCCATGGGCATCCGGACTGCCCTTGAGGTGAAAGGAAAGTATCTTACTGAGCCCGTTTTCTACTTTGGTAGGCAGTCTTGGAGCCTGTTACATAAAATTGAAGTCAAGTAGGCTGGCTTCTGTGGTCCACATTTGTAGTACCACCTTGAAGACTCTTTGGAAGACTGGTAAACTGCTCTCTGCAGCCAGGTCAGATTTTATTGGCAGGAAAAGCAAACCCTGTACATTGGACCAAATCGTCAGAAATCTCTGGAGCAGAATTGGAGATCCTTAATCTTAGCATCTCTAAGGGACTTAGCAGGGACTTACATAGAGGCTGGCTGGTTGATGACAGTAAATGATAGCATCTATGGCATGATTTTAGGGATGCCAAGAAATTCCCCCACTCCACAATTCAGGGCCCACACAGCCTACCTCTTGTGTCCCATAATTGACTCAGCTGAATTCCATTCAATATTGAATAAGTATAGTTAAAGATCAGGATACAAGAGATGAGTAATAGTTATAACAGTTAACATTTAATGAGTGCTTACCGTGTTCCAGATACTATTCTAAGCATTTTGCATGTGTTATCTCATATAATGCTCGCAAAACCCCTATAAGGGAATACCTATCACTATTTCCATTTCATGGATGAGAAAACTAAGACCAAGATTACAGTGAATAAATAACAGTGTAGGAACTAAACTGCAGGTTGTCTGACTCTAGACCCATTATGTGAATAAGATACAGTAACTGCCCTTATTATTTTACTATTTATTTAGGAAGATAAAAACACATGGAATTTAAAAGAAAACCAGGAAGACAAGATAATTTATAAGTACCAAATATGTGTCATGGGTAATAAATGCCATAAGGTATCAGAAGACAGAGGAATCACTTTAGGTTGAGGTAGTTGGGAAGACTTCCATAGAAGATGAATCTAGGTTTCAAAAAGAGATTTGAGCTGGATTGTGATGGTTAGTATTTTGATAAATGAAGAGTAAAAGGAAGGGCATATCCATGGAACTGACAACATAAACAAAGATATAGTGCCAGGGACATTTTGGGAACAGGGATAGATAAGAAAAAGCTGGAAAGGGAAAATTAGGACATAATTTCAGAGATTTGCAAAACAAGAGAGGAACACACACACACACACACACACACACACACACACACTCAGAAAGAGAGAGAGAGTTGGTTCCATGTAGTCTATATCTAGTGGGGAATCTGAAGGGTTTTAATCAGAAGGTAATATGAAGAATGTGCTATTTTAGGAATACCAATACTGTTATGGTTATTGGATGGTTTGGAAAGGGGAGGAAAACAATATGAAGGCTAATATGGCAGAACTGATCTGAAATAACGAAGTGGATAGTGAGAGAGGAAAGGAAGCAGCACGTTAGTGAGACACTGACATACAAATCATAGAGGCTTTGTGAATGAATGAGTGAGTGTACTTGGTCGAGACACCGTAAGAAAAGGGAGAAGTCTAACATGACTTAATGAGTGTGCATGGGAAATCTGTCGTATTACTGACAGAAAAAAGGGGCAGTATATGGGTAGAGAAACTACTTTTTAAAAAATGTTCGGAATAGTTTGGTTTTAGACATATATTTGAGGTACTAGCAGGATATACATGGGGAAACGTCTTATAGTACTAGCTCAAAAAGGCAGATAGTTCAGTAAATGAGGCCCTTATCTGATATTGAAAGAGTAAGTATGAAAATTTTAAATATTGACTATTGTAACAATAACCAGGCATGGCTGTTGTTCATCTTTAGTAAACCAGTGTTGAAAGAAAATTTCAAATTAAAATAAAATATTTCTATGACTCTGAGTTAAATAAGCATTAGAGAATTCCTCTTGTATCTTTTTCTTTACCCCAAATTATATTTACTTAGAGAGAGAGAGGGAGAGAAAAAGAGAGAGAATATAGGGAAGAATTTTTATGGGTTCAGAGAATGTTAGGATGATGAAAGAAAACTTAGAGATCATTTAATCTGAATTTTCATTTTGCAAATGACGAGATTGAGCATCAAATTCTGAGTGTCTGATAGTAAAGCTTCAAAACAGGCATTAGGCAAACAGGCATTTCTGATATTACCGATTCTGAATAGCTAAATCTCATTTTAGTTCTAAAATGAAGTCTGAACCTTGAATTGTGACTTTGAATTGAACATAATTAAAGAACCCAAGTGGGTGTGGCTCCATAGTAGGCAAAACCTTGGGAGAGCCTCACTAGTTAAAAGCAAATGCTTTAGAAAGAACAAATGAGGGGAGAATGGTTGCTGCTAGAGTAGCACTTCTGCTTTCTAAACTCTGGCTTCCAGGTAGACTACCACATACCTAGATTCACATTTGAGCCTTAAAAGGTGGGGTTTCAGATGCCTATCACATCCCACCGTGGCTGCTTTAAGCCCAGCCACCTTATCTAAGAACTCTAGGAACTTCAGAAGTCCACCCTCTGGTTCAAAACTGGCACATACACCTGGCAACTGCTTCTAGCTCTATCCAGATGTTTCCCAGTGGTACACTTAGGAGCTTTCTCGTTGAAAATGAGTGGACCCCATGGCTATACTTGGGGTTACAAGATAATTATTTCTCCAGCTTTCATGTCTCACACCTCTACCATTCTGCCAAAACACTTACCTTAGTTGAAACAATGTCAGTAGTCACTTGTGGCACCTTCATCTCTAGCTCTTTGGCTGGCATTTGATTTCTTCTAGTTGAAGAGCTTCACACACATAGTCAGATGACTACTGTGATGTCTCATTCACAGTTTCTTTTGTGTCTTTTAGAGAAGATCTGGTTAATTCCAACAACCTATGAAATGTTAAGCTTCATTTAACATTAGTACTCTACTCAAGCGTTTACTAAGCACATGGTGTGTGTAAGACAGAAACGGAGAAATGAAATACATTCTTGCCCATGAGCTTCAGTGACTGGCTAGTTCCTATTTAATGCTGAGTGCTTAGGGAAAGGAAACTAGAAGACGCAAGATATGTGCTGTTGACCAATATCAGGGCTTCTTTCTTTTGATGGGTAACCACAAGATTCCTTACCAGCTGCATGACTCTTTTTTTCTCCCCAGCATTTGTGGGAGGCCACCAGAGAGACAGAGCAGCAAGATTTTCAATATGCTGGTGTCATACAGTCATGTGCTCTGTAAGTATCTCTTGTTTTAAAAGGAAATTGGCGTATAGAATTATAAAGGTATAAAATTGAGATAGTTGGAAACAGAGTTATGGAATTTTCAGGTTAAAGTACATCTTATGTTAAAAGACTATATCACAAGAATATTAATTATACCATTATTTGCAAGGCAAAAAATATTAAAATCAACCTAAATGTCCATGAAGAGGGGGCTATTTAAATAAACTGTATCTCCATATGTTGGAATGATATTTACCTGTTAAAAAATGTGGAGTGGCTTTTTGTGTATGGAATAAACTTCAAGATACATTGCTTATTGAAAAGAGAAGGTGAAGACCAGTATATATAATATGCTACCATTTGTGTGGAAGAAAATCTCTGTGTTTGCTTAAGTATGCATGGAATATCTCTGATGAACACACAAGAAACTGGTAATGCTGGTTGTCTCAGGGCGAGAGAACAGGATAATTGGGAAGAAGGGGTAGAGTAGAGTTTCACTTTTTACTCTATACACTTTCATAGCTTTTAAATTTTAAATTTGGTACTTGAATTAGCTATTCAAACATGTTTTTAAGAGGTTATATTTATTGGTGCTGTGTGCTTTGTCCACAGTCACAAGGAAGAGGAAGTTACGGGAGTCCTGTGAGTTGCACGTGTGGAGTCTGGGACTTCCCAGTCAAGGGAAAGATTTTTCTGATCATGTGCAAGGGGAGATCTGATCATTGCTCAAGGATTCCCAGCTGGCATTAGTGGGATTAGTCATTGTTTTTACAACTTAATTGTCCAAAGCTGTAAACTCAAATTCTAGGAAGATTTTTTTTTTTTATGGAAACTGCTTGACCCAAGGGGAACATTCAGGGATGTTCTCGTTGGCAGACACAGGAGGAAGTGCTCATAAGCTGGAGGCATCACAGCAGGTTAGCTGTAGGCACAGGGCAGATGGAACATGCAGTTTGTTCATAGTTTGTTCATAGTATCTAGAATATGTGCTTATTTGTTTTACTTTTTTTTGTCTTACCACATCAGAATGTAAGCTCCATGAAGTCAGGAGCTTGATGTCTTGCTCCCTGCAGTGTTTTCGGATTTTCTGGGCCTGGCCTATGGAAGACATTCATGTTGGCCACAGACAGTTGGAATCCCAATGACTCTCCAATCTTTGGCTGCTTATTTAGGTGTTAATCTGTTAGAAGGTAGTAAAGACATGGCCATGGGAACTAGGATTTACATCTCCAATCTCTGAAAGAGTGGGCAAGGTAGATTGCAAATCTCAAAGGAACTTGGAAATTAGAAAAATACTCATGTATGGGAGAACAAGGCAAGGAGCCAACTACTGAACTAGAAGAAGACAGGGGCTTGATTAAAAAAAGAAAAGAAAAAAGATAAACAACTGACCAGCAAACAAATTAAAACACAACAATCCCCTAAACAAATATACAAACAAACAGCAAATAGCACAGCAATGAAATAGAAGAGAGAGACCCATAATTAGGGCTGTAATTTACAGGAAGAACAGGATTATCAGCAGAGCAGGTTTGCTGCTGAGTCACTGCACTGCCAGACTGGGGTGGTTGGGGTGGATCAAGTCACCTTGACTTAAGGTCTAGATTGGCTCTGGAGTCTAGGGTAGGGGCTAGGTAAGTGAGCTTAGTAAGATCAGAGGGATATAGGGGAAATGACCAGTCTAGGTGATTCTAGATAGTGAGTACTTTACACTTTAGAGTGGAAGTCAATGGAAAATTTACACTTTCAGCTATTTGTGTTTGAACACTGAAATTCCAGGAGATATTCAGCCAAAGAACATTTGGAAGGAGTCAGAAATGAGGAGTCCAGCCAGAACAATATTAAGCACCTCTCCATTAGTCCAATAAGTGAGTACCAGAGGCCTAGGTGGGAGATGATTGAAGCTAAAGAAATAAATAGGCTGGAGCCATCTGATGGCTTTTCATGATTTCGGTAGATCACAGATCACATTCAGGGATTCAGTGGAGGTAAGCTCTGATTTTAGAGGAGCTATTTGTCTTTTGCCTGTTCTATTCTGTGGTCAGTCTAGAGCACACAGGTTTAAAATTATAGGCAGAGGTAAGTCAGGCTATGCTTTGGGATACAGTAGAACTATTCACCTATTCCTGTTACTCATGGTCCTTCATTTTGGTCAAAACACTTTATTTGAAACAATCTCAGTGGTCCCCTGAAATGTTCCTACCGTTCTTCAGTCATCAGGTGACTTCCTCCAGTTTTTGAGTTTTATACACAAAATCCTGAAGGTTTATTGAGAAGGGCTTCTGACTCTGATGAGGCCTTCTGACTCATTCTTACAATCTATTTTTAAAAGTGAGCATTATCTGTCTTTGGCAGTCCCTATTTCCTAATGAAGATCTTGCTAAAGAAATTCAGGAACTTGTTTTATTTTGGATAACTACAAGAGGCAGTTAAGTGTTCAGTAAGCTTTGGCAAGGACAGCTTGTTTACCAGAAGACACTGTCCTTATGAAATATATTACCACTGCTTCTGTAGTTTACTTTGCTAAAACATGTATTTGCAAGAGCATTTTAGAGTGTTGGTAGGATGGGGTCTATACAATTACTTATATTGTCTTAGTGGTCAGTTCTTCATGTGCAAAAGCAGGAGCTGGCCTTTTCCAAGACTCTTTTGTATATATACAACTGAACAACATTGAAATTGAGGCTCAAGTGCTTCTTCTATATGGATCTTGAACAAGGGTTAATGGAGGTGGATTTCCTGGCTTTAACATCTAGTATTATACCTTTTAGTATTCTAATATAGTATTTTAAGTTATAACAAGAATACATGCTCATTAAGAAAGTTTTTAAGGCATATAAGGTTTCAAAAACACAAATTATTTCTAATCCCATTACCTGGAGATAAACAACCACCTTTACAATTTTTCTTTCTCTTCCATTCTCAACTGATATTCCACTATCTTGATTTTATTAAATCAAACAAGTCTTTGTTGAGTGCCAGCACTGCACTCAGAATCATAAAATAAAAGACATGGCTCACACCTTAAATAAACTAAATATTTTCTTGGAAAGATAAGATACATTTAGGGGAAAAAATCTAGAGAGGACATAAATTAAATATAATCAAGTGTCAAACTTGCCTGAGTCACTCAGTCATCTGGGATCCCCAGGACTCATTCTCAAAATAATTATCTGTTTACCGTGGGGATATTTATCCAACAAATGTTTACTGAGCACCTACTATGTGGCAGGCACTATTTGGATGCACCACTACTTCCTAAGGCAGACTTGGAGAATTCCTAAGCTGAAGGCAGATGTGGCTTCCGTCAGGCTATCCTGCCAACCCCTCACCTTCTACAGCTCTCTCTACCAGCCATGCTTACCTTTTTGCTCTTGCTGTCCCTCTCTCTGGAACATTCTTTCCCAAATATCTACAAGCCTTTCTCCTTAATGTCCTTTAAATTTCTGCTCAAATATCACCTTATCAGAGAAGCCAACCCTCAATACCCTATCAAAATAGCACACATACCTTCCCTTTATCTACATTCTGGCCACAATCCATCTCCTTAATCTTGATATTTTTTAGCACTTATAAGCACCTAATTTGTATATATATATACACAAATGGATATATATTTGCTGTGAAGGAAGCCATGTAGGATGTTTATGGCTTCAACCTTCACTTAAACACAGGATGGAAATTACAGGTTCATGACAGTACCAAGATTTTGAGGGCCGGGGAACAGGATCAGGATCAGAATATGAGAGTGGTAGTTTTTATGTTGTTAATGAAGAAATAATTTTATAAGAGAGGCAGAGTAGTAGTATATAAATGGAAATTTGTTTATCTAAAGGTGGAAGTGTAGGATAGTTGATTTGAATAATGTAAAAAAAGAGAAGAGACATGATGTCACTACTGGACTATATCACAGGAAACCCAAACAGATGGTAGATATATAGGGGAGGCTTTCTCCAGAGAGTTCCTCCAATGGGCACAATAATGAGACAAAGTAGTGAGTAAGTCTTTAGCTATCCAGGTATCTGCTGCACATCATAACCAGCTGGAAGCAGATCAGCTAATCAAGTTTTGATTTACACTGTGGTCTCTGTTTTCCTTTGGCTTCTGTGATACCATTTCTTTCCTGGTTCCACCCTTACTCTGATCAGTCTCTTGGGGGTTTTTCTTCTTATGTCTACGCCTACAAAGAATTTCTCTCTGACCCATATCTTTTGGCTTTATACACATGCCCTGGGTTTTCTCAACCATTCCTGTGTCATTAGCTACTACCTATATTCTGATGGCTGCAAATCTATCTTTGAAGCCCATAGTACCTGGCACTAAGTAGGTGCACAATAAAATCATCATTTATTTCTTCAAAATGAATAAATGGGCTTTATTGGGCTTCTATTGTGTCAGCCATTGTTGTTGGTGCTGGGAAAGTTTCCTGCTCCAATAGAGCTTATGTATATACCCAATATACAATTAAACAAAGACACGAAATATGCTCATAAATAAGTGAACAGAATAATTTCACATAATAGTAAATGCTCTGAAGAAATAAATTAGAGTGGAGTACTGGCAGGTCCAGGGCTGGCATGTGGGTAGTGATTAGAGAAGGCATCTTTTAGATTAGATTAGAGAAGGCCCATTTGAGCTGAAATGATGTTCAGGAGCCAGCTGTGTGAAGCAGTCTCCAGGTGGAGCAAATAGCAAGTGAAGGTGCCTCCAGTTAGTATAGGCAGTGTACAAGGACTTAGTGAGGGAGGGAAGGAGTGTGACCCCAGTAGAGGAGGCCCCTTCAGATGGGTCATGTGCTCGCCAGTTTGCCCCAAACCTCACTTCTTCCCATTCTTTTACCCCTGGCCAGCCTCACTTATTTACCTTACCTGCCTGGCACTTGTCAGCATTTGAGTTTGTGACCCTTTCCTGCTCTTGCTAAACTGCACTGGCAGTTATCAAAAAGTCCTGTGCTTTGGTTTTCTTCTGGGGCTTTACATAGGCTGCTGTCTCTGCCTGCAGCACCTTTCCCCCGATAGATCTGTGAACAAAGATTTAGCACAGCATTTCATTCCATTCTAGAAAACCTTCTTTGATCTCATCTATCTGGGTTAGATGTCTCTGCTATAGGCTCTCAGAGTCCCATGAGATAACCAAGGCACAGAAGAGTTGAGTAACTTCCCCCAAATCATATGAGAGAGCTGGTATTTGAACCCAGGCAGTCTGACACTTGCTTTTCTTTTCTTTTTTCTTTCTTTCTTTTTTTTTTTTTTTTTTAGACAGGGTCTTACTCTGTTGCGTAGGCTAGAAATGCTGTGGAATCATCATACCTTACTGCAACCTCCAACTCCAGCTCAAGCGATCCTCCTGTCTCAGCCTCCCGAGTAACTAGAACTACAGTCATGAGCCATCATGCCTGGTTAATTTTTCTATTTTGTGTAAAGATGGGGTCTTGCTCTTGCTCAGGCTGGTCTTGAACTCCTGGCCTCAAGCAATCCTCCCACCTCAGCCTCCCAAAGCACTAGGATTACAGGTGTGAGCCACCGTGCCCTGCCTAAGCCCTGCTCTTAACCACCATGCCTCATAGGCTGTTGGGAAAATTACATGGGTGATGCAGCCAAAGCATTTAGCACAAGCCCTGACCTTCGGAAAGTATTCAATAAATGTTAACTCTAATTACAGACACAAGGTCTGCTCCTGCGAAGCTTATGGCTAAATGGGAGAGGTAAAAGTCTAATAAATAAATGAATAAGTCAGAGAAAACAATTTGAATACCTAGAAGGATCTTTACTTTTAATTGCTTCTTTCATTTGCATTCCTTTCTGTAAAGTACCTGCCACTTAATAACAGTGATGATGACAGTCTTTGAAAAAGAAAATATTAAAAAAAGGTCTTGTGGAAAAAAATGTCAAATTCAGTTTTAACTATTTTGAACTGGAGGTGCTTCTGGTTATCCAATTAGAAATGACCAGTAGACTAGACAAATGGCAAGCAGGATTCACCCTATTAAGCATCCTTTTAAATTCTTCCCTTCCCTCACCTCCACATCTAATCTAGCAGCTAGGCTTATTGGTTGTCTTCCAAATATATCTGTAATCTACCCTCTTCTCTTCTCCTCTACCACTGCCCTGATCTAAACCACCACTATCTCCCTGTGTCTCACTTTCTTCATCTGCAAAATAAGGATACTAATAGTGTTTACCTTATGGGGTTGTGGTGGGCCTTAAGGAAGATAATTTATGTAAAGCATTCAGAATGCTGCCTAGCACATAGATGAAGGAGGCACCAAAAAGTGGAGAGGATCAAGATTGTGTGGGGAATGCATGGAATCCAAGGAATGAATATTTCAAGAAGAGAAGTGCTTATCAGAGGTTATGGAGATTGGGAACTTCCAAACCTGTGATATCTTGTTCTGTTAGGTCCTGTTTACATAAAAGTGGTGAAATAGAAAGTTGAACAGGGTTATTGTACACAATCAGTTAATCAGAATAGTGTATAGAACCACTGTCTCCAGAAAGGTTGAGTCAACTGGAGTCTGCTGGTTAGAAGGAGCAAGACTCAGCTAGAATCTGGTGGACTCAGATCACTCCTGTTGAGTCAAAACTTTTTGTGCCAGGCCACCTCCCAGGCTGCGGACCAGTCTGTGGATTGTCTTCCTTTGGGGTCAGCTACCCACTCTTGTTCAATCTGTGGAGGCCAGAGATGGGTGTGACCAAACCACCACGGTTGGGCACAGCTGCTCTGTCAGCAGGGGCTCAAGATGGAGCAGTTTCTGTTAAAAGTGACTCCCGATGTGGCAGGTACCATGATTGACACTTTTAGTTGAGAGATATAGTTATGTTGAGGAAAAGTATGAGGTTTGAAACCTAATGCCTGATTTTGAGTCCCAGTAATATAGTTCCACGTGGGACCAGCTATGTGCTTTCAGCAAGTTAGTGAATTTCTCGAATGCCTGGCTTCTCCTTTATTAAATAGATGTGTTCATAAAGTCACTGGTGTTTGCCTTGAAAGTACCATGTAAACCATAATCAGCCTGAATCATCCAGGTCCTGAATAATCTTCTTGCTTAGTAAGAGAGACAGTTTTAATTGAATTATTAAGTTAATTGCAAAACACTTTGTTAAGATACTGCTTAAAGTAACATTACTCTCTGGAAATAGGACAGATATAACTCTCACAAAAAGGTTTTCCCTTCTCTCAGGGATATAGGAAGAAGGATTCCTTAATGCTAATGTGAGATAATATGGGCCAACTCCAGCAAGAAGAGTTTACACACACACACAGTTCACTTCCATGATTTTATCTCCTAAGAATTAAGATGAAAGGGAGTAGCCTAGTCAAGCCTCCTCTTTTAAAAATTAATTATTTTTATTAACAAATATATATTTTTATGGTGTGCAGTGTGGTGTTTTGCTATGTGGACACATTGTGGAATGACTAAATCAAGATAATTAACGTATGTATTACCTCACATATTTTTTTTCTAGTGAGAATATTTAAAATATATTCTTAGCAGTTTTCAAGTATGGTATATAATACATTGTTAAAGATCCTCTTTAAAGAAGCAGAACGTTGTACTGAGGAACTCTGACAAGAAAGTGGAAAGCGAATGAATAAAATGAGGGAAAGTCCAGTGGGACACGAAGGTTGACCTAGGATTTTAAGGACATTCTCAATGGATGGGAGTTACTCCCAGTGCCAAGCACCCTGAGTGGGCCAATCAGTGTGGGGAAAGGACAGGCTAGAAACCACAGTGTGGTATGAGGACTGTAGGGGGAAGAAGAAACAGTTAAATGCACATTGCTTGTCAGTACTCAGTCATTGCTTCCTGGGAGGTACATGCTGGAATTCAAAGTGAGAATGCTCCAAAGTGACATCAAATGTTTTGCAACGGCAAGGCTGACGATTGCCTTGCCATTGTACAATTTGTTCGCCTATGTCTTCTTCTCTCTTAACCTGGAAGAAACTGCCCCATTTTTCAAGTTATAATATATAGCTGGATAATATGTCCAATATTTTTAAAAGTAAATACAATTAAATAATCATAATTCTGGTCTTATACAACAGAATTAGTTGAAGGATACTGGATATCTGACAATCTGTAGAAGTGCTGAAGAACCAGGCTTGGAGGCTATAGAACCAGGCACTATGCCCAGTATCACGCAACAGAAGTATTCCAGGAAGATATCAATGCCTCTGCTGATAGGCACATACACCTCAGCTTATCTTACCTGCAGCCTGATGCTGGCACTAGAGGTGGCCACTAAATCACCATGCCTGCTGCCTCTGCAAAATGAATGCAGATTCTGTCCCTGCTAGCCCCCTTGCTGGAATAGAGCCTTAGAGAGTCCATAGAGCCTCATAGAGTCCTTATAGGGTTCCTCCTTCTTGGTCAGCTCTGGATTCAAAATTGAGGTGACTGCCTCCAATCAGAGGAGTTGAGGCCATGTACCAGCATCCTAGCTGCAGGTGAGGCTGGGTAAGCTAGTACCTGATATGTTCAGCTTTTAAAGCGGGAGATGGGCTGTGCCTCATTAGGTTTCTCATGCAGAGCAAAGGGGTTTAGATGCCGAGGAGCCAAAACATTAAAAATATATATAAGGTTTGTCTTCTAAGAATGCTTGATTTGGGTTAATAAATCCTCGATTTAGTTAATACAAGATATTTTGGCACAGTACTCCTAACATCCTAGACATTTCCTTTTTAGCTCTCAATTCCTGAGAAGTCCCCAAGAAAGTAGAGATGATACTGATTCATCAGACCCTTTCACCTAAATATTTTTGTCTGAAAAATGTTATGTAAATAGTATTTTTATTAATAGTTCAAAATTTTAACATTTACTGCCATTAAAAATCAAGACATGGTTTTGGTTGCACACATATAATTGTTAATATATTGAATAATCAGCAGTAAAAATAATGACTAGATTGTAAGAAAAGCTTATATGTTATAAGATACTGTCACACTTAAGATATGCCAAAATTAGGTAGCATTAAAAAGTGTGTAATAACATATATTAAACAAGGAAAGAGTAGCACAATAAATATTTTATTTATTCATATATATATGTATATATATAGATTTCTGTCCAGACCTCTGACAATATATGGTGATAGTAAAGAAGCTTCAATCTCTTTTTGTCACCAGTGGAATATTTTTGTGGTCCAGCATTTAGACTGCAATAACACGCTCTCTTATCAAAGCTATCTAATAGTCATTTCACAATTGATTAGCAATGCTAGTCATGACACAGATACATGCTGTATATAAAAATTTCTAATATCTATGGTCCCTGTATATTCTCCTCCAACTCCTAATGTAGCTAATTTGGAAGTTAGGAAATTTCTAAGCCAGATAGAAATTAGACTGTTCTCAAAAGCGTGGGAGATTTTTGTCCATATGTTTTTGGTTGTTCCATAGTGAGACCGCATTTTTCCAAGTGATGTTAATGAAGGGACGAGTGGCCTTTCGTTGGTGCTTACTCAGTCTTTGTCTTTCCTGTGAGTCATTATTGTTTTCCAGCTAGATGCTGTGGCCAGCCTCACTTTCAATATGTCACTTTCATTCATTTGGAAACTAAAGAGCTGTGCTTTGCACCATGTCCTTAAAAGTCAGCAAAGCTAGCTCTGTTGGACTGAAATGCAGAGACATGTTTGCAGCTAGAGCAAAGTGCTGCAGGCTGCCTATCTCAGGGAAACAGCCACACAGAGCATGTCAAAGGCTTCATGCAGAAGGGTTTGAGGGCTGGATGTCTGGGGCAATCAGTGCCTCGAGGCTGGCATTGGTAAGAAAGCTGGCCTTTATCTTTGTGACTGGAGAGGGACAGAATGAGGCATGTAGGGGAGGCATGGACTCCCTATAAAATGGTGACTTAATATATAGCCCTAAGTCCCCTATGGGATGGGCATCTTGTAAGGGCTAAATGAGTTAATACATGTAAAGCACTTAGAACAATGCTTGATTATTAAAACTATTGAAGCTTTTTACATATGTTATCTTACAGAGTCTTTATAACAACTCTATTCAGATGAGGTCCAGAGACTTTAAGTAACTTGCCCAAGGTCACACAGCTAGTTAATGGTAGAGCCAGAATCCAAACTCAGTTCTACTTGGCAATCAGAGTCCTTAACTTTTACCAGTTAACTCACATTCAACACCTGGAATTATATTCTATTGGTGATAGGAGGGGCAAAGTACTGTAGTTCAATGGAAAGGAAAAATTATGAATTAAAGAGAACTGCCCTCGTGCAATGCTCAGACAAAGGAAGGGATCCCTGCTACACAGCTTGGAAGTTATGACCAGAAGCCATTTAAAACTCTGATGAGCGATGATTTTATTGATTTTTGCATTCTTCAGTGTATTCCCACTCTCCCCCAATACTTCACTATATTAATAAACCTACAGATGTGGGAAAACTGTGTATGTAATAATTAAGACAGGAAATAAATAATTTAAAAAATCAAGATATGATAACCCTCAGGGTAGGGATAATAATCATGGTGGCTCAGTAGATAACCAACAAATGTTTTATTAAGGAAAGAACTTAGAGATTATCTCAGCATGTTTTGTATATAAAGCACAGGTTACATGCAAGCAGAATTAAGGCCATTTGGACCATAAAAAAATAATTTGTGGATGAATAATACTAACAGGTGCTTTGAAAAAAATCTGGATCCTTCTGGGAAGACATGTGTGGTTGCATAAGGCAGGAAGATGTATTGCAGTGAAGTCTAGGAAGCCTAAGAGGCTCCAGTTAGCATGGCCCTGGGCATTTTATGGTTTTTATAATATATTTGCATTTAACTATATCAACTTCTAAGGGCTGAATATCCTTTAGGGAGTAATGCTGTAAGGAAGCTAGGGTTGCCCGAGATCCTAAGGCACTGATCTTTACAGTAGCCTAGAGTTTGTCATTAATAATAACAGAAGGGTGCCTCTGGACAAGGGGTGCCTCTGGGCAGCTGGTTGATCAGTCATTACCTTAATGGGTAAAGAGTACACCTCTAAAAGACCATGGTCTCCTAATTTCATCCAGATTCCATTTCTCTGACTCCAAAAATTGGTTAGTTGCCTCTCCTAAATTTTTCTATGGTATTTTTTGTGCTATCTCACTGTGACCCTGCAGGACTTTATTGTATAAGCTGGTTTATATGTCTGTCTCTTTTCTTTTTTATTTCATCGTATTATGTGGGTACAAATGTTTAGGTTACATATATTGCCCTTGTCCCACCCGAGTGAGAGCTTCAAGCGTGTCCATCCCCCGCATATATGTTTCTTTTCTAGAGGCATGGGCTGCCAATGTTTACCAAGGTATTGCCACTACCTAGCTCATTGCTTGGCACATAGCAAACACCTGATGATAACTGTTGAATGACTAAAGTTAAGCAACAAAGGAACAGGAATTTTTAAAAAAGGTATACAAAGAGGATAATCTCTAATCACAGCACAGTTGTCCACATAAGTTATTTAAAATTCTTTTATGATTGAATTGCAATGAATTATGACATACGTATTCTACATCGTTATTAGATTCAGTTCAGAACTTATTGTGTATTTGCTGTATGCTGGGCCCTGTGTTGAATTAGACATGGTTCTTACTCCTAAGGAACTGCCAGTCTAGTGAGGTAGTGTAAACCTAAATAAATAATTACAATCCAATGTCATATGATTGTTGGTAAAATTACTTACTACCTGTCAGAACCTGTTCTACATACTATACATTCTTTATATCATTTAATTCTAACAATCCTATGAGATAGATACTATTATTGTCCCCTTTTGCAGATCAGGACACTGAGACCCAGAAAGAGCAAATTGTTCAAGATCACATAGTGACTAAGTGGTACAGCCAGGAGATGAACTCAGATTAATTTGAATTTGGAAACCAAGCTAGAAACTGTTGCACTATTCAACTCCAGCACAAAAGAAGGAGGGATTACTTTGGGGAAGGAGGAAAAGAGAAATGGAGGAGGAATGCCAGCAGGCAGTAAGGAGAAAGTGTTCCTTAAGCCATGATTTGAATGATAAATGGGAGTATGTCAGATGGAGAGTGAGCAAAGGAAGGGTAAGAGGGAACAGCAGTTGCAAAGTGGAGAACTGAAGGACAGAGTTTGATCAGGGAACTGGGGTAGTTTAGCTAGTATTGATTGATCAGAGCATGCAAGGAACAGAAGGAGTGAAGAGGTAGACAAAGAGCATATCAGGAGAATTAGAACATCTTCAAAAGTCAGTAGCCTTTGGCAGAATCTGCCCCTTTGTAGATGGTTGCACATGGGTAGAATTTGGATTTTCCTTACCCTGCTGTTCAGGTCCTTGATGGGTGTGCCTAGTAATGTCTGTAGGGCTTCTGGCCCAGAGACACCAGTACTGGGGGCTGATAGTGTTGCAAAGAACCTGGAATTTTGACAGAGAAATCATGAGTTTGTAAAAGAGCTAAAGATACTATAGCTGTTTAGACTAGGTTGTAAACTCTGTGATTGTTTCTCTTACAGTCTCCAATACATAGCACAATACTTGATATGTAGTGCACTCTCAGTACTTTTTGTTGCACAAATGAATAAGAGAATAAGATTGAGAATTTACCACTAAAAAAAGGTTTAAGCCTAAGGAAAATAGAGAAAAAGCAAAAAGGGATGGAGAAAATGGGCCTACAAACTCAAGATACAGTAAGTAAGGGCAGGAGTCACCGTATTACCTGATAAATGCTGGACAGAACTTACATTGTGAACAGAGCTTGGAGGACCCAGAGAAGTTAGTAGGCTTCTGGGCTACAGTTTTGACTTTATCCTTATTAGAAAGGAGGAAGCACACACAATTTTTCGCAGAGTAGCCAAGGCTTTTGTAGTCCTGTATTTTTTTTTCCTCTCGCTTTATTTTAAAGAAATGTTACACTTGAAACTTTATGTAAGGGATGGTTAATAATGATCCCAATGGTTTTTAAATATGAAATCAAATAGCAAATTTTTATGACTATTTTTTGCAGCCTTTGTTGATAGATATCTCATTTGACAGTGTGATTTGATTCAAGGCTATAACATACTACCTAGAAGAACAGAGGGATTGCATGTCATAAGAGATAATTTCTAAATAATACTACCCTCAGCAAGGCTTTTAAAAGGAGCTGGGTAGGAGGTAGGGAATGCTGAGGTTGCCTTCCCTGTCCAGGGCCTGCTGCATTAGTGGTCTCTGTGGCTGGCTGAGATCAATACAAGCTTTGAAAATAAAACCAGTAGAGGTCAGATTGTCATCCTATTATTGATATATGAGATCTTTTGGTACAGTCTTGGATGATGTTTCTACCTCTACGTGGAAATAGATCACAGAATCGTAAGTATAGCATCTATGAGACATGGAGATCTGGGGAAGGAACTGTTCTTTCTCCTCATACAACTTTTCAGAATCAAAAAAATTAAAAATTTATTAGAACCATTAAAAGAATGCATATCAGTTAAGAAAGCTGTAAAACAGCTCTAAAGGTTCTATTGATTCTCTGATGCCACACCAAAAAAACCTTATTCTCTCCTTCATTAAAAAAAAATAATAATACTTTACTTAGGAGAATGGTCTCCAGTTCCATCCAGATTATTGCAAAAGATATTAATTCAATAATAACAACAACAAAATTGTGAACACCTTGGTAAAACTCTACAAACAATGACAGTTGTATGGTGTCATATCTTCCTGGCTGACATCCTGTCTGCCTGCCAGTATCTGTAATGTCACAGCATCACTTACAAAGCTTTATATGACCAGAAGATAATTTTTCTTCTCTTCTAACTTGTACAGTATTTGTTGGCTATGATTTCTTTTATATATGATTTTCTTTTATATATGATTTGTTGGCTATGATTTCTCATATATTTGAATATGATATCAAAGCAAATATTTCTATTTTCTACCTGGCAAATCCATTAGCTACTGATGTCTTGAATTTCTTTTTCTTCCTTTGTTTCTTATCATAACTTCTATTTCAGAATTCCTGGAGAATGGGCAGGTGTCACCAGTGTCCCAGAGAAACAACTGTGACTACTCTCTTAATATTGGTTCCAAAGTATAGAATACATGCTTCTGCTTCTCTGTCACCATCAAGAAATCAATGATATTGCTCAATTCTGGTGGAGTTATTCATCCAAAGGTAACATTAAAAATTTCCCAGGAATGTATTTTAGATCTACTCTAATATTCATTCATTCGATTGTTAGTTCCTTCATTCAACAATTATGCTGGATCAGATACTATGTCAGGCAAAGAAAGATTAGAAGATCAATAAAAGACAATCCTCTCCCTTAGAGTTTGTGATTTAGTGGGAAGACTAACATTAAAAACAGATGATTACAGTGATATCTAATAAGGTTAGTAAAAAACACTGTAGCACCATCAAAGATGAAAGGGCAAGCCTGCTCAGAGAAATCAAGGAAAATTTTCTGGAGAAGAAAATGTTTATATTAATTTTGAAGACAGAGTTAGAATTCACTTGGTAAACAATGTAGGAAAGAGCATTTCAGAAAGGGGGGATTTCAGAAATAGGAAATCATCATACATTGGGGGAAATGTAAGCACAGTTGACCCTTGAACAACAGCACAGGTTTGAGCTGCGTAAGTCCCCTTAAACATGGATTTTATTCTGTCTCTGCCACCCCTGAGACAGCAAGACTAACCCTTCCTCTTCCTTCTCCTTCTCAGCCTACTCAATGTTAAGATGATGAAGATGAAGACCTTTATAATGATCTACTTCCACTTAATGCATAGTAAGTGTGTTTTCTCTTCCTTATGAGTTTCTTAACAATATTTCCTTTTGTCTAGCTTATTTTATGGTAAGAATACAGTATATAATACATACAACATAAAAATATGTGTTATTGCCTGTTTATATTATTGGTAAGGCTTTGGTCAACAGTAGCCTATTTAGTAGTTAAGTTTCTGGGGAGCCAAAGTTATACATGAATTTTCAACTATGCAAGGGGTCAGTGCTCTTAACACCCACATTGTTCAAAGGCCAATTGTGTATCATAATGGTTAAGACAAAGGTCATGTCTTATGGTAACGGGAGAGTTGTGAGTGGGTTGGCTAGAAAGGGTGTTTGGAGCAATACCATGAAGAACTCGATCTACCATGTTTGCCAATAGGGAATTTGGACTTTATCTTGAAGGCTATAGGAAGCATTGAAGAAATTTAATCAGACGACAGACAGCATAAGCATTTCATTTTAGAAAGATGAATCTGGTTTCAAGTAAGAGAATACATTAGAAGGACATAAGACTGTATACTTTCTAACTTCCCCTGACAGACCACTAGCTGTTGAGGGGACTGCCTGGTGTGTAAGTGTCACAAGTATCTCTGATCCAAGTGCTAGGATTAGGATGATAGAACTAGGTGACTATCAGGATTACGTTTGGCAGAGATGCTGGGGTTGAAATCGAATAGAATGTCCAGACGGAACCATCAGAACTGGAGTCAGAGACAAGAGCAAAGAGCATCAGATCGGAATACATGGGACAGGAGGTGACCTGGGTAAATTCAAGGGATGGAAACCAGCACCTGCAGTGAGACTGTTATATATTCCTGGTGTGCAGCTGCATATTATCACACATTTGTGTGTGCAGAATGTGTTTGCTGGAAGTAGCCAGGATGAGACAGACCATAGGCATAGAGATTTGTTAAAATGCTGTTGCAGTTGTCCAATCAAGAAACATTAAAAGCCAAGAAGGTCGCAGAGATGAGCAGGAAGAGATGGGTTTCAGAGCTTTTTTTTTTTTTTTTTTTTTTTTTTTTTTTTGTTTTGTTTTTTTAAATTAAACAACTTTTGGTTGAAATTTTTTTTTTTTTTTTATGTCTGGTTAAATTTTGTTTTTTTTTTATCTTTTAAAAACCCAATTAATTAAAAAAAAAAAAAAAAAAAAAAAAAAAAGCTCTGAA
>CAUYRT010017363.1:0-77095 GCA_963574885.1 Lepilemur ruficaudatus | reverse complement strand
GCCTAGCTCACAGCAACCTCAAACTCCTGGGCTCAGGTGATCCTCCTGCCTCAGCCTCCCGAGTAGCTGGGACTACAGGCATGCGCCACCATGCCCGGCAAATTTTTTTTTATATATATTTTTAGTTGTCCAATTAATTTCTTTCTATTTATAGTAGAGACGAGGTCTCGCTCTTGCTCAGGCTGGTTTCGAACTCATGACCTTGAGCGATCCGCCCGCCTCGGCCTCCCAGAGTGCTAGGATCACAGGCGTGAGCCACCGCACCCGGCCACCTGTTGATGTTCTTAAAGCTCCAGGTGACTCTACCATGCAGGAATGTTTGAGAGTGACTAAGCGAGCCTCCCCAACTGGAACGAGAGGCTTTCGGGCTTGTGCTGTTGGTGCACTAAGTGTGGCTTCTGGCCATTCACAAGGCCACACCCATCTGCAAAGGGGCTGGGAAACAGGGCCCAGCTGGGCACCTAGATGGAGAGGGAACTAGATTTGCGAACAGGTCTGTCTCTGCGGGGTAAAACTGTGGCTGGAACAGGTCTGGGGAAGAGCAGGAGTTCTGCATTGGACATGTTAAGTTTGAGATAAGCATGGGAATTCCAAGTGGTGATAGATACAGGAATTCAGGAGAAATGAATGAGAAAGGTCTGGACTAGAGATGAAAATGTGGGCTCTGGCAGCATCTAGAGGGGATATTTAAAGCCGCAAGACAGGATGAGATCACCAAGGAGGTGAGTGTAGACAGAGGGGGTGCTAACAATGAAACTCTGGGGCCCTCCAACATCAAAAGCTCACAGACAAGAGGAGGACCAGCCAGTGGGATAGAAGGCAAGCTGGCACGGGAGGTTACAGAAGGAGGCATCAACTGTCAATTGATGCTGTCTTGATCTTTGCATAGAGCAGTGTAAGGGTCACTTCTGACCCTGAGGAGAGCGGCCTTCACGGAATGGTGGGGCAAAGAGGGAGCAGAGTACATTTGGGAGAGAAGGTAGGCAAGAAAGCAGAGACCATCTGGCTGCACTGAAGGTCAGTATGTAGGGAGTCTACCTGCTTTGTTTCCTGGATTTCAGTCCAAAAGCTTGATCTAAAGCCCTCAGATGTTAACTCGCCACAGAAGCACGGCTCAGTTTGAAAGCACAAACAGCCCCACGTGCTGCCCCCCGGCTCCAGCTGTCTGAGTTTGCTGCAGCCTCACTGAAGTGTGCCCAACTAGGATTAAAATGCTCCTTTTCCTGGATCAGAGTCAACCTCCAGAAAATGCCCCAGGTAAAAATGGACATTTGCATCACAGGTACATCATGCTCCCCACTACCTGCCGCAACGTGGTAGCCCCTACCTTTGGTGGACACCCAGGCACAGGGGGACAGGGTGTTGTGTATTCCTGGACTGGCTTCACTGATGCCCATCTCCTCCAGAAGAGGTTCTGCTTAACCACATGTGTGCTTTAGGGGCTTCCTGGCCAGGATAGCCCCCAGGGCCAATCACACCCTCCCCAGTCACAGCCCCGCCCCCTGCCGCTCCCCACCACTACCCAGGGAGCAGAGCAGCTCATTTGTTGATTAGGATGGATGACATATGCAGGGGCTACCCAGTTTATCCTGGAGAGGAAGGCCCAGCCATGACTGAGATTGAATTTCCCACCACCATGTCTATATGGCAACTAAGAGTTGGATTGAAAATTGAAATTAGTTTTTAAAAGTAAGCCAGGCATAGATAGGGGCATACATCTATAGCCCCAGTTATTTAGGAGGCTAAGGTGGGAGGATCCCTTGAACCCAGGAGTGGGAGTTTGAGGCCAGCCTTGGCTACATAGCAAGATCCCCATCCCTACATCATCATCATCATCATAATGCAGTCCTTTTGTAGTTCATAAGTGTGATGGTTGGGTTTTCATGATCATGTGTGAGATGTGCCTCCCTCAAACCTTGTTAGGATGTTGGCACATTACCCATTGGACAGGAAAAAAGAAATAATGTGACATTTCTCACATACAATAGGGTTGTACCCATTCTATCTTTTGCTGTGGACTTCCCATCTTTTTGTTCACTGATCTAGCTCCCCAGCCCAGCTCTGACCTCCCTGAGAGCAGGGCTGGTGTATCATTCATTTCTGTATCCACAGGACACAGTGGGTCATGCCTACCAAATACCAGCTGAATGGCCAACAGCTCCATTAGCCAATTCGATCAAGCAGACAGGCACTGCCTCCATTCCTCCATTCCACAGTGAGGTGGTAGACCTGAGATGTTACCTGACCCACCCACAGGCACCCAGCAAGTTCATAGAGCATGGGGACAAGCACCATCCTTTTAGGAGTCGTCTGGCAAAAAATAGGTGCTCTAGAAATATTTGTTCAATAAATGAATGAATTTGAGTGAGGAATGCTGTCCCAATTAGATAATTGATTGTAAATGGTGAAGTCCAAATTTGCGCCCAGCCACTTTGCCAGAATTTGTTCTGAAATGCTTTATTTTTCTTGTGGTAAAATATATATTACAAATATTCATAAAATTTACCATTTTAACCATTTTTAAGTGTACAATTCAGTGGCATTAAGTAAGTTCACATTGTGCAACCATCACCACCCTCCATCTCCAGAAGTTTTTCATCATCCCAAACTGAAACTCTGCACCCATTAAATACTAACTTCTTGTTCAAGTCCTTTGCCCATTTTTTAATCAGGTTGATTTTGCAAATATTTTCTCCCATTCTGTGGATTGCCTTTTCACTCTGTTGATAGTGTCTTTTGATGCACAAATCAAATGTTTCTATAATTCTAGTAGGAGCCTCTCCAGAAACATATAAACTCCATCTCGAGGGTTCTCTGGGGAGCATGAACAGCAAGGCTTATAGTTGGCCTCTCAGGTTAGGGCAAGCAGGAGAGCCAGTTGCCTAGAGGAAGCTTGATGTGCCGTCTTCTCCCATGACCCTTGACATAGGCACAATTCCCATGTTACTTGTGAAGAAACCAAGGCCGACAAGGATTGTCACAGAAGCAGATACGATGGCAAAGATGCCAGGACTCTTGGAAGGTGAGTCATTCTCCAAAACTCTTCCATTTCCTCAACTGTAAACTGGAAGTGAACATGCTTCTGTGGGCACATGGGTGGTGGTAAAGAAGACCCCGAGAGGCACATCACATAGAAGTTGGAGGCAGAGAGGACTTACAGACCCACTCCTGGGCCAGGGCTCTTCAGGCCTCCACATCTTCACAGACCGCTCCAGTTCCCAGATTGTTCTCACCTCTGTCATCTTTGTTTATAGAAACAACATACATATATATCCCACCTACAGTCTGTCACATTACCTTGGGGTCACTGGACTTGGAACTGAAAGCTCTGGGTTCAGATCTCAGCCCTGCCATTGAATACCTTGGGCCCCGGGTCACTTTGCATAGCTTGTGACCTCAGTTTGTAAAATGCAGATGAGAGTGGCAAGGTCAAAGCTTGCACAAGTTCCTACCTAGCCCATAGCCTGGTGCATAGTAGGTGCTTAATAAATATGGGTTGAATCTGAGAGGGATGAGAGACAGATGAGAAGTGACTTCCAATGGCTCTGGCTTTCAAAGAGAACTTACGAGCAAGCAAACTATATGCCAGGTGCTCTACAGTCATTGTCTAGTTTATCTTTATAGCAACCACATTATTCCCATTTTTAGGATGTACAAACAGGCTCAGAAGGGTTAAGAAATTTAACCAAGCTCACACAGTTATGAACCTGGAATTTGAACACAGGTAGTATGATTTCCAAGGACCTGTTCCTTTCCCCCAAACTTTTATTAAAAACATACAGAAAAGTTGAAGGAATAATTCTATAGCACCCACATACCCTTCCCCCAGGTTCAACAACTGTGAACATATTGCCACATTTACTTTAGTATGCTTTAAATATATACATATTTTGAACTACTCGAGAGTAAGGTACAGACATCATGAACTTTCACACTTATTATGGACTGAATGTGTCCCCCACAAATTCACATATTAAAGCCCTATCTCCCAATGTGATGATATTTTTAGATGGGGCCTATGGGGGTAATTAGGGTTAGATGAGTTCATGGGGGTACCATATTATTCATGGTGGGATTAGTGGCCTTGTAAGAAGAGATACCAGTGAGCTTGCTCTCTGAAAGTATGCACTGAGGAAAGGCCTTGTGAGGAAACAATGAGAAAGCAGCCCTCTGCAAGCCAGGAAGAGAGCCCTCACCAGAAGCTGACCATGCTGGCACCCTGATCCCAGGCTTCCAGTGTCCAGAACTGTGAGAAAATAAATATCTGTTGTTTAAGCCACCAAGTCTATGGTATTTCATGACAGCCCAAGCACACTAAAACAACCCCTAAATCCTGCACGTGCACCTGCTAAGAATGAAGACATTCTCCAACACAATCACACTCAAGAAAATTAGCAATATCTCCCCATAATATTCACTATCCAATCCATAAATTCCCCCCAATTGTCCTCAGAATGTCTCTTTTCAAATTTTTATTTATTTACTTTAGATATGGGATGGGGATATGTTGGCCAGGCTGGAGTACAGATCATAGCTCACTGCAGCCTCCAATTCCTGGGCTCAAGAGATCCTCCCACCCTAGCCTCCCAAGTAGCTGGGACTACAGGAGAGTACCACCAGGCCCAGATCAGAATGTCTTTTTATAGCTGCTTTTTCAATTTTTCACCCCAAATCCAGGCAAGTTCCACACATTGTATTTAACATCTTTTACTCTAGAACAATTCCCTTGCCTATTTGCTCCCAGTCATTGACAATTTTGAAGAGCCTAGGCTATTGCCTTATGAAATGATTGACTCTCCACATCTGATGCTTCCTCGTGTCTAAATTCATATCTAAACTCAGGTACAGTATTTCTGGCAAGAATCCCACACAGGAAATGCTATCTGCTTTATACTGCACGACATCGGGAGGCATCTGACAGCAGGTAGTGGCAGCGCTTGGTTAAGGTGGTAATGGGGATTCGCTTTTAGCCTCGTTACAAAATGAGAGCCACCAGGCTTTCAGCTTAGCCCTTTTCCTTTACGCTATCGAAGTCAGCTGCACCCAGAGACACGCAGTCCAGGGCTCATCACCCGGATATTCTCTCTCTCCCACGCCCGGCTCCTGCCAGTCTTAGCCAGGCCCAGTACGACACAGCCCCGCCCCCGCCAGGCCCCGCCTCGCCTAGCTGTCGCAGCCCGGCCCACCCCGCAGGCGGAACCGACAGTGTCTGGCACTGCGCTCGACGTCGCCCGTCCGGACTGTGAATCCGGGAGCACCGGGAGCCCACAAGGACGCCGTTCTCCGTGGCTTCCGGGCGCGCACTGCTCTGCTGCCGCCGTCAGACCGGAATTCCCGGTGCCGCCGTTGTAGCCGTCGGCGTCTCCAGCTCTGCCGCTGCCATGGGGATCTTGGAGAAGATATCGGAGATCGAGAAGGAGATCGCTCGGACGCAGAAGAACAAGGGTGAGGGCCAGCCCGGCGGGTTTTCCATTCTGCTCGCCTCAGTTTTCCTGTCTGGAAAATGGGGGAACAACTCCAGTGGTAGAGCTGGGGCAGGCTCGGAGGCCGCGGAGAAGTGCCAGAGAAGTGCTGAGGACGCCCAGCGCGCCCAAGGCAGGGCCAGGAGGGAGCGAGTCTCACGCCCGGTCTGACGGCAAATGGCCACCAAGAGATCTGATCAGTGCCAGGCCGGGTGACCGAGTAGAGAGATCCCGAGTCACAAAGCAAGCATCTGACCCAGAGAGGGGCAGGGCCGGTGTTCAAACCCCAGGCTCCCGATGGCCAGGCCCGGGGAGTTCGTGCTGTTGCCTTTTGTGCTGGGAGGTGCAAGAGGAGACCTCTCAGGAATAATAGCCTCACTCAGCAGCCGGGAGCCCGCTGGGGCTGAGGGAATCAGGACTCTGGAGTCTGCAAGGCCTGGGTTTGAACTCCAGTTCCACCACGTATCTACTGTGAAACACTGGAAAGTCACTTCACCTCTCGGAGCCTCAATGTCCTCATCTACAAATGGGGATAATAACCCCCTGCTCCATCTTAGCTCACAGCTAAGTTAAATCACATGGTGTTTGCAAAGCACTGGGCACATGGTGTGCGCTCAGTATTTAAACACCCCAGGCCGGGCACGGTGGCTCACGTCTGTAATCCTAGCACTCTGGGAGGCTGAGGCAGGAGGATCGCTCAAGGTCAGGAGTTCGAAACCAGCCTGAGCAAGAGTGAGACCCCCCCATCTCTACTAAAAATAGAAAGAAATTAATTGGCCAACTAAAAAACACATAGAAAAAAAATTAGCCGGGCATGGTGTCACATGCCTGTAGTCCCAGCTACTCGGGAGGCTGAGGCAGGAGGATCACTTGAGCCCGGGAGTTTGAGGTTGCTGTGAGCTAGGCTGACGCCACGGCACTCTAGCCCGGGCAACAGAGTGAGACCCTGTCTCAAAAAAATAAAGTAAACACCCCAGCATAGATAGCACACAATGAAGCATCAAATTTGGACTTGAGATTATAAGGGCTGGAGGAGCTCAGAGAAGAGAGGTGAGAAGAATGGTGACACCAGGAGGAAGTGGGACTTGAGCTGGTTGTTGGGAGGCATTCCAGGTGGGAGGTACTACTGAAGTAAAGCTTGGTGTGGTCCAGGGACAGTAGGAAGAACCATGTGGATCAGCAGGGGGCATGTGGAGTAATGAGACAGGCGATTGGCCAGTCCTGTGAGGTTCAGGCTTGCAAGAGCAGGAAGCAAGAAATGCTAGGTGGCTGGTCTTAGTATCTGCCCTCCCTTAGCTCCGTTTAGATCTGAAGAGTGAGGAATTGGGGGGGTTCTGTGACTCATTCATTTTGTAAATCCTTCCTGAGGCTTTACTATGTGCTAGGTACGGTGGTGAAAGCAGTGGACATACAGACAGGCACATCCCTGCCCTTGGATCTGACCTTCAAGTCAACAATCTGTAAACTAGTAACCAAATAAATAAGATAATTTCATGGAGCCGTAAATGCTACGAAGACAAACTAGGGTAATGTAGCAGAGTGTTTGGGGTGGGTGAGGCCAGGGCCTACTTAGGTAGGATGGTAGAGAAGATCACCATGAGGATGGGGCATTTGAGCTGAGACATGAATGAGAAGAAAGAACCAGCCATGCAAAGATCTAGGGGAAGACTATTCCTAGCAGAGGGAACAGCTCGTGCAAAGGCCCTAAGCCAGGAGCAAACTTGGTGTAATCAGGGATCAATAGGTCTGATGCTGGGGTGTGGTGATGGGAGAGGAGGGGGCCAATCATGCAGAGCCCCAGAGGTCATGGGAAAGACACTGGGTTGTGTTCTAGGGCAGTGGGAGCTAGTGCAGGGTGTTAAGCAGGGGAGAGACTCATCTGACTGCTGTTTTAAGAGTTCCCTCTGGCTGCTGTGTGGAATATTATCTATGAGCCCCAAAGAAAGTAGCAGGGAGGCCTAGTGGAAGCTAGAGATGCTGCTGCTTTGGCAGTAGTGAATGAAGGAAATGTAAAGGTGATTAAGACTTAGTCCTTTCCCTCAGAGGTGCTCACAATTTTATGAGCTAAGATGACAGGAAGCGCTGCATGAACCTGACAATTGTGGAACCCATTCTTGATCCTTTCTCACCACCATCAGTTCACTCATTCTCTTGCTAAGACATTTCCTGAGCACCCAGGCCCTGTGCCAGAATCTGGGGATACATGACAGTGTACAGTTCCTGACCTGTTGGAGCCAGGGAAGTAAAGAAACAAAATAGTTTCAAAAAGTGGTAAGGGCCATCAAGTGAATAAACAAGATCAGGAGGCAGAGGGGTGGGGTTTACTGTGGATAATAATAGCCGACTTTTACTGGGTGCTTACTGTGTGCTAAGCAGTGTTTCTAGTGCTTTCTTTAAGCCTCACAGAAATCTGATGAAATAGTTATTACTGTTAACATCTCTATTTTGTAGATTAAGAAACTGATGCACAAGAGGATTAAGTAACTTTTCCAAAGCAAAACAGCCAGTAATGGCAGGGTGGGATTCCAACACAATCTCTCAAACTCTGTATGACACTGCCCCGCAAGGCTGGACAGGGGAGGCCTCTTTGAAGAGGTGTTTTTTGAACTGTACCTCTACTGGTGAGAAGCAGCCAGCTCTGGGAAGACCTGATTGAAGTGGAGGGAATAGCAAGTGCAGTGGTCCTGAGGCAGGAGTGAGGTCAGCATGTTCTGGGAAAAAAAGCCCTGTGTCTGGAATATAGTGGAGGAGGGAGAGTGGTAGGAGATGTGTTGAAGTAGCCAGGGGCCAGGTACTTAGTGTCCTGATTTTCAATTTCAACCACAGCCCCCTTTTATAGCAGATTTTGTAATGCCCCTTGTATTATTCTGAAATGAAATTCCCCGTCAATTATATAACTTATGTACCTACAGAATTTGAAAAAAATCAATGTAATGCCCTAATAGTAATATAAAGTAGGAGAAAAAGGAGAGTAATTTATAATGGAAATAGTGTTTGTTGCAATATGTAAATGCTGGGTGCTGCCAAAACGCAGTGAAATTATTACGAACAGTGAGATGCTCACACCTCTGGGTAGAATCACCAGGGATGTGGCAGGCACGGCGCAGACCAGGACAAGTGTGTTGTGTTGGCCACTCAAATATCTGGCAAGAGGCACTGTGACAGTTTGGTACCCCAGAATGGTGAGCAGCTTGTAGTCTCCTTTTTATGTGCGCAGGAGTTGCATTCCTAGGAATTTCAGTGTATATTAACATTGCAAAAAATGCTCTGTGTTCATATGTGAATAGGGCTAGGTTCTAGGCCCTGCTGATCCTAACCCAGCTTTTCCCTCTAGATGTCTTTGGGACCTGAGCAGTCATGTGGGGCTCTGGACAGTTCATGGCTACGCAGGACTGACTCATCTTGTAGGGCAGCTGGTTTCCCTGGCTCCTGTCCAATAGATAACAGTGAGGACTTCACCATCAGAGTGAACATAAAACATCCCCCAGAATTTCCAGAATGCCCCCCAGGGAGTAGTGCTGCTCCCATTGAGGACCACTGACATAGGGTGGTGAGGTCTCCACAAGGAGACTAGATTTTATTCTAAATGAAGTGAGAAGCTAAGGGGGGTTTTTTTTTCCCGTCTCCTTGATGATGATTGCAGGTGGTTCTGATGTTCCCAGCCAGCACTTGGTCATGTGTGAGGTCCCATCTGACCTACTGGGCTTGGAGACTCTGGGCACTTACCTTCTCTCTTTCTTTATTTCCTTTAGCCACTGAATATCATCTGGGCCTGCTAAAAGCAAAACTTGCCAAGTATCGGGCCCAGCTCCTAGAACCATCCAAGTCTGCCTCGTCCAAAGGAGAGGGCTTCGATGTCATGAAGTCGGGTGATGCCCGTGTGGCGCTGATTGGATTCCCCTCTGTGGGTAAGGTCAGTGATGGTCAGTGTGGGCCTTGCGGGGGAAGGCAGGAGGTCATCTCCCAAACAGATGACCATCTGTGCCTCCCCTCACCGCCTTTCTGGTTAGCTCCAGGGACAGAAGACCTGGCCTCCCCCAGTGTTGGGTTGCACAAGTTTATTGTCCTAACACAGAGAACACTCTTTCCTCTCACCAGCAGAAATAGCAGCACGTAGTCTCCCAACTCAGCCATCATGCACAAACATTTATCGAGTATGTGCTTTGTGCTGAGTACTGTGGCAGGGACCAGACAGGCTTCTCTCCCTGCCCACACAGAACTCCCATTCTCGGGGGAGAAGAGACAATAAATGGGGCATGTCACGTGATGAGGAGTGGGGCTGGCAAGTGGTGGGGGGCAGAGGTTCTACTAGTTATATTGGGGTCCAGGAAGGCTTTTCTGTCAAACAGATACTTGAGCAGAAGTCTGAAGGAAGTGAGGGAGCTTGCAGAGCCCTGCCTGAGAACATTTCAGGTGGTGTGTCCAAGGCACCAGGGCAGCTGGTCTGAGTGAGTGGCAGAGAGAGCAGTAGGAGGCAGTGCCTTGTGGGCTGCCCGAAGGACTTTGGCTTGGAGTGAAGAGTGAAGTGGATGCTGCTGCAGTTTTCTAGAAGATCTCTTCTGAAAGCTGCTCAGTGTAATGTAAAATCCATATTGATTTACATTTATGTGGTAAGATGAGCATCATTGTGGGGTTTTGAGCAGAAAAGAGACATAATCTGATTGATTTTTTAAAATAAACTTATTTTAGAATAGTCTTAAATTTACAGAAAAATTGCAAAGACAGTGCAGAGTTCCCATTTACCCTACACCCAGTTTCCCCTGTTGTTAAAACTCTTACATTATATAATAGTCACACCTAACGAATCAATGTTGATCTGAGGTTTTATTTTTTGTTTTTTGTTTGGGTTTTTTTTTTTTTTTTTTTTTTTATGGGGGCAGGATCTTACTTTGTCGCCCGGGCTGGAGTGCAGTGGTGCAATTCTAGCTCACTGTAACCTGAAATTGCTGGGCTCAAGTGATCCTCCTGCCTCAGCCTCCCAAGTAGCTTGGACTACAGGAATGCACCACCAGGCCCAGCTAATTTTTTAATTTTTTGTAGAGACAGCATTGTGCTATGTTGCCCACGCTGATCTTGAATTCCTGGCCTCAAGTGATCCTCCCACTTCGGCTTCCCAGAGTACTGGGATTACAGGCCTCCACTCACTACCCAGCGATCTGTTATTACTAGCTCAAGTCCATACTTTATTTGGACAGGTTTTCCCTACTGTCCTTTTTCTACCCTGGGACCCCACATCGCATTTGGTTGTTATGTCTCTTTAGACTCTTCTAGACAGTTTCTTAGACATGCCTTGATCTAATGACCATGACAGTTTTGAGAAGTACTGGTCAGGTATTTTGTAGAAAGTCCCTTAATTGGGGTTTGATGTTTTTCTTGTAGTTAGAGTGGGGTTGCAGTTTAGAGAGGAAAACCGCAGAGGTAAAGTGCTGTTTTTATCACATATTAAGGGTACATACTATCAACATGGGTTATCAGTGTTGCTGTTGACTTTGACCACCTGGCTGAAGAGGTGTGCATCAGGTTTCCTCCCCTTACCTCCCCTATACTGTACTCCTGGGAGGGAAGTCACTATGGGAAGCCCACACTTAATGGTGTGGACTCTTACCTCCTTGAGGTGGGTGTGTCTTATGTCTACATAAACTGTTTGAAATTCTTCTGCATGAGAGATTTGTCTCTTTTCTCCCATTCATTTGCTTTATTCAATCATTTATTGATATCGGTATATACTCATGGGTATTTATACTTTGGGATCTAATACCATACCATGTTCTTTTCATGCTAAGATTGTTCTAGCTTTGGAACTATTTCAGCTGGCTTCTTGGCCATACTCCCATCATTGTGTTATTCCAGCACTTGCTCACTTTCTGACACTGCAAGGTGCTTAAGGCTCTTCTTGTGTATTTCCTGCCCTGGCCTAGAATCAGCCATTTCTCCACGGAGCCCTGGTTCCTTTTATTGGAGAATATTAGAAACCACAGTCTGGACGCTGACTTACTTTTGAACAGAACCACTCTGGCTGCTGTGCGGATAGCAGGCTAGCGCAGGGCAAGGTGGAAGCAAGGAGCCCATTGGGGAGGCTGCTGGAATATAGGCCAAGTGGGCAGCGGCCGAGGGACTTGGGTCAGGTGCTGGGGAACAGCTTCTAAGTCAGTGCAGCTAAAAGGATGTGTATTGAGCCCATTACTCAAGGCCAAGCATAGGGGATGTTGGTAACAGCTACCATTTCTTGAGTACCTGCTGCAGGCTAGGCAACGTTTTGTTTTGTTGGTTTTACCCTCTGCCTATATAACTGGTATGTGTATCAGAGAAAGAGGGAAAGTGATTGATTGCTAGAAGCCATTGTAGTTAAGAAGGGCTGTGCCCCTTGGCGTCTGAGCCCTGTGGCAGATCCTACCTGCCCTGTTGGGAATACGGGCTTTCCCACCATGGGATGGCCCAGGCTTCTCACCCGTAGGGGCCAGACAGGATCAGGGGTGTCCCCCAGGTTGGTTGCTTGGTATCTCAGCAGCCATTGTTTTCAGGGCTGTTTCATCTATCCATATCTATCTCCTCCACCAGGTTTTCATTGTTCCTCGAGTTTCCAGGAGCTCCCCAAGGCTGAGGGTTTCTGCATTTGAGGACTCAGTGTGTTTCCTTCACACGTCTCATCCTGGGTTTCAGAGATCGGAGGGTGTGCGAGGGAGATGTGCCAGCGAGGAGGCAGGGTCTGGGCAGCACTGGCCCTGTTACATCTCAGAGTCTCAGGCTCCTTGTTCCTGGGGCCCTGATGATTAGGATGGGGTGGGAGGCACACGGCTGGGCTTCTTCCCCTCCTGGCTCTGCCCACTACTTGGCAGGCCCTCTTGACCATAGCATCCATCACTGAGATGTTGCCATATTCCCAGTGAAGGGCACGCTGGGCCTTACCCTTTTAATCCCTGGCATAGTCCTTCAAGGTAGGGACTGGGTTGATGCCAGTCTGCATGTGAAGACCCTGAAGCTCAGAGGATATAGTCTCTTGCCCAGTCCCAGGGTCCCCCAGCAGAGGTGGGATCCAAAGCCAGGTCTCTCTGACTCACAGCCACAGTGAATGGTGGCCTAAGTGGTCACATCCAGATTCTCTACATCCCCCTCTGCTCCCCACAATGCCTCTCTCCTGCCAGCTACCGGGATGACTCTACCTCAGACCGGGAGGTCACCATCTCCTCACACATCTCACGCCCTCGTCAGGTGAGCAGCACTGCTGGGTGCTGGTTTCACCAGTACTGTGGGGCTGCTGCCTGCTTAAAGTTCTTTGGGGCCAGGAGGGTCTGGAGGGTTGTGTGGGGCTAGGGAAAGGCTCCTGATTTATGAGAGAAATCTAGCCAGGCACGGTGGCTCATGCCTGTAATCCCAGCATTTTGACAGGCCAAGGCAGCAGGATCACTTAAGGTCAGGAGTTTGAGACCAGCCTGGGCAACACAGCAAGATCCCATCTCTATAAAAAATTTTTAAAAATTAGCTGGGCATGGTGGTGCACCTGTCTTACCAGCTACTTGGGAGGCTGAGGCGGGAGGATCACTTGAGCCTAGGCATTCAAGGATGCAGTGAGCTCCAATCACATTACTGCACTCCAGTCTGAGCGACAGAGCAACACCCTGTCTCTGAAAAAAATCCTGCAGAAACCAAGTCTCTTTGTCCACCCAAGACAGGCCTGAGGCCTCCAAGGAACGTAGGAGGAGCCCTCTGATGCCTGTCCTGTCCTGGGCAGGGCCAGAGGCAACTCTCCCAGCTGGGGCGATTCTTTTCACACCCATCTAAGTCACCTGCACCTAGCAGGCACCCAATTCCGAGGGACTCTCCCAGAAGGCTGGGACAAGACTCCTCAGGGCAATGACCTTTTTTTTCTCCTAGTCCACCTTCTTGAGTCTGATGACCTCCACAGCCAGTGAAGCCGCATCCTACGAGTTCACCACTCTGACGTGTATCCCTGGGGTCATTGAAGTAAGTGGGGTGTGCTGGGCACAGAAGGGGAAAGGGTGTGTGCTTGCATTTGCACTTGTATATGTCGTGTGTGTGTAGGTCTAAAGGTGGGTGTCCCTGCATGGGGGCAGGCTCTCGACTGAGCTGCTCTCCCCTCAAGCACTGGCACTTCTGGGGATCCTGGCTGCTGGGACCCTGGAGATGCCTGGCAGGGCATGGAATCAGAGATCAAGACAGCATATGGTGGCTCTGCCTGGTGCCCCGTTGTGTTCCCCCACTGCCCCAGCTCTGGTCACTAATTGCTGGTTGGCTGGATCCTTCTGTCTCCCATGAAGCTTCAGCACCTTGGGTGGTGTTTGCCTCGGGCAGCTGGGTGTTATGGCCTTGAGTCTCCCACAGGGATGCAATTTATTTGTGAAGAGTGTCACCCTCAGTGATGAGTGTTGTGGGACTGGGAAATCTCACCAGCCCTCCCCAGGTGGCTGTTGAGCTCATAGTCTGTGGTCTGCACCAGGCTCAGGTGGCCACAAGGCTCAGATTTGGCCATGGGTTGGCACCTGCATTTCCTACAGCTCCTGAGCATGCAGGTGGGGCCACTGCAGGTGTCCTGGGTCCAAGCAGGCCTTTCCCAGTGGTGACCCAGCCTCCTCTTTACCTTTTATCTCTTCTGCATCCTAGTATAAAGGCGCCAACATCCAGCTCCTGGACCTTCCTGGAATCATTGAAGGCGCAGCCCAAGGTGGGAGACAGGGTCAGACGTGTGGGAGACGGGGTGGGGCTGTGCTACTGATTGCTGAATTGGGTGTGGCTGTTGTGATCACCACAGATCCCTTTCTGTTACCCCGTTTTCTAGAAAGGACAGGCTCAGTTCAAATGCTGGCACCACACAAGCTTTGTGATCTTGGGCAAGTGATTGAGTATCTCTAAGCCAAGCCTCAGTTCCTCATCTGTAGAATGGGCATGATAATACTGAATTTACAGCATAGTTTTGAGGATTGAGTGAGGAAATGTGCGTGCACATAGCCTGGTGCCTGCCACACAGAACAGTGAGGGCAAAACAGCCGTTATTATCCTGTTGTTGCACTTAAGGCAGTGATGTCGGGTTTCCTTCTAAAATAAGTCTCTGTAAGTACCACTGTGTGTAGATTAAAGAGAAAGGCCAAGGATGTCTGCTTGGGGGTGGCTTATGGCATATGGTGGGTCTGTAAAGGATAGGAGTCCAGGGTGCCATGGACCAGGCAGGGCCAGGCAGCATCACACAGGTCCTGCCTATGTCACTGTTGCCTTGCCAAGGTGTAACCATATCCCTTCCACCTGTCCAGGGAAAGGCCGTGGCCGGCAGGTGATCGCTGTGGCACGCACAGCCGATGTTGTCATCATGATGCTGGATGCCACCAAGGGAGAGGTTCAGAGGTCTGTGGAGTGGGGCATGGGACAAGCTTACGTGTCTGGGGAGGGCCAGTGTGTCCTTCAGCTCATGGTGGGTGGTCTGTGGGGTGCTTGGCTCTCTCACACACAGGAATAGTGGCAGGACTTTCCGTGGACTAAACCCAATGAGACCCAGCCTGGGATGGCCTCTCCTTGAGCCTGTGTCCAGCCAGCATGAGAATCTTGGAGCTGGGGACCAAGGAGCATGGCCTGGCTCTGGCTCCTGCCTACAGAGGCCTGTGTGCCCTGTCACTGCCCAGAACCTGTCAGGAGCCCAGCCCCAAGCAGCAGAAGCATTGTTCATCCATGCTCGCCAGCTCGGGGCATACCAGGCCTGCCTCTGCAGGAGCAGGCCAGAGGGGCTCCTAGGGACCAGAGGAGCACCCTTGTGTGGTCACCTCATGCCACTTGCCTGTGCACACAACTGTACACCAGGCCAGTCCCCCATGAACTGTGGCATTGGAGTTGAGGCTCCCCTGCAGCTCTGGGGTGCTGGGAAGGGATGTTCCCTGGGTTGCTGGGGGGGGGGGTGGGCAGAGGAGAGAGTTGTCCCCGTCTGGGTAGGCAGGAGCTTCCTGTGTAATGTGGAAGCTGCCTCTGTGGGCACCCTGTGAGGGGCTCGCGGGGTGCTCTGCCCAGGTCTCTGCTGGAGAAGGAGCTGGAGTCCGTGGGCATCCGCCTCAACAAGCACAAGCCCAACATCTACTTCAAGGTGAGGCTCCTCTGGCCTGCAGGGTTGGGCTTCATTGGCCTGTGGCCATGGGGACTATTGCCACTGCCCCTTGGTCAGCAGCTCTCCCTTTCCTTCTCTTCTTCAGCCTAAGAAAGGTGGTGGCATCTCCTTTAACTCGACAGTGACACTGACCCAGTGCTCTGAAAAGCTGGTGCAGCTCATCCTGCACGAATACAGTATCCTCCCTCCAAAGAGAGGCACGGGAGGGCCGCCACAGAGGCAGAGCAGCGGGATGGCTAACGAGACAGGAGGCTTCATGGCCCAGAGACCCCCGATCCACCTGAGCAGCCTCCAGGAAAGCTCCAGCCCAGCGAGGCAGCTCCCGTCTCCCTCTGCCTGTGTGCCTGCTAAGCTCTAGACTGCCAGGCTGCAGCCACTAGCTTAACAATGGCTTCCCAGCTCCTCACCGAGTACCAGGCACTGTGATGTTCAGGTGACATCAGGAAGAAAGACTGGGCGTCCTGAGAAACAGCCTCTGAGGACCAGGGGTTCCTGACCTGGAGCAGCCTCAGGGAGAGTGGAGGGCTCTAAAGTATTGTTGGAGGCTGGTTGGGTCCTGGGGCTCCAGAGGAGCCTCAGAGGCAAAGTTGTGCTTGGCCTAATGGCAAACTCTTAGAGTCAGACCTATCTCATGGTGGGGTAGGTGGTGAGCCCCTTGTCACTGGAGGTGTGTGAGCAGAGGCAGCACAGTCCCCCCAGAGGAGAGTCCTGCATGGAGAGAAGCTGGGTTAGACCAGCTTTCAGATCATCCTTCTGGCACTGAAACCCAGGGTTCCACTGAGGTGCGTTAGCAAGTGTATCTTTTTCCTTGCCTAACAGTGAAGATGTAAGCAGTTTGTTGATTAAAACTTTTATGTATTATGGTTCCTTTGGAGGAAGGAAAATGAGAGGGCTCCCCAAGCTTTAAAATCTTGTAAAATCTCACAAGCAGATGACTGCCAAGGTCCCTTCCAGCCGACATATTTCTTGCTCAGCTCTTTGGGGCCCTCCGCTGAGGGGGCACAGGGGCTGCTGGCACACAGGTTGGCCCTTTAATTGAATCCCCCCAGAGATCTTCAATGCAGAAGTGCTCTTCCGAGAAGACTGTTCCCCGGACGAGTTCATCGACGTGATCGTGGGCAACCGGGTGTACATGCCCTGCCTGTATGTAAGTGGCACCAGCGCCCCAAGGGCACCACATAGGACGGGGAGCCGTGGCCCTGCGCCACTCGGCCTTTCCTCAAATGCGTTTCATGAGCTCCCAGGACCCAGACAGCTGAGGGCCTCTGCTCCCCACATCAGGCGGGCTTCTGGGAGGAGCACAAATCCTAGGACTCTCCCATCCCTCCCCTCTGCTCCCCTTCCTCTTGGTGGCTGCTTGAGCCTTACAGACACGGAGAGCTTGAAACCAGGCTTCCAGCTCAGCCTTTCCCTCTGGGGGCACTGGCCTCCCGGAGGCAGCAAGGGGAGGAGGGCTCAGCTCTCCGTGCCTTGGCGAGCTGAGGAGGAGCTGGGCAGATACAGGCCCATTGAGGGCCTTTCCCACTTTGCCCCTCCCTTCCCCACTGCCCACCTTCTCCTTTCAATCTCAGGTTTACAACAAAATTGACCAGATCTCCATGGAAGAAGTGGACCGCCTGGCCCGAAAACCCAACAGTGTGGTCATCAGGTGAGGCTGCTGCACCCCACTGCTCTGCTGTCCCGTCTCTCTGTTCTGAACCAGAGGTCAGGCCTCCCAACCACCTTGGCCATGGGGAGGAGAAGCCGGCACAGTCTTCACCAGCACACTGCCCTCACGGGGCCAGGATCTCCTCTCCAGGGCAAAGCACTTGGTTCACAAGGCCAAGGAGAGGCGGCAAGAGGGTCCCCTCCTGATAGCAGCTGGTGGCATTGGCCCATCCAGCCCTGAATGGCATGGGCAGGGTGGGCGATGTCTGGTGGACTCTGGTTAAGAAAACAGAGAAGGATTTCATCAACCCAGGTTGAATGGTTAAGAGACTTCTTAGCTTAGTAGTGTGAACCTATCTGTCCTGGTTCTCTGGAAGATGTGGCTTCTGTCTGAGCACAGCTCAGAGGGAAAAGGGAACTAAAGTTCTCGGGCAGGCAGGGTCCACCCACTACCTGGCAGGGTTCTTCTTTTGGGTCAAACGGATTCATGTGCCCCACTTTCCTGGTTTCTCAGCTCAAACGAGGTACTCGGCAGCTTCACAGCGAGGCTTGGCTTCCAGAAGTGAGACGCTCAGACACCCAGTGAGGGTGGCCAGTGCAAATGCCGGGTGAGGATCCTGGCTGGCCAAGCACAGGCATTTTGTGCATGTTGCAACCACTGCAAAGAGTAGGGTCCCTCCCACAGAACAACCTCAGCTCCTCTTCTCCTCCTGCTGTATGTACCCAGGCCCTTCAGGGGCTGCCTGAGGACATGCCCATCCTCAGGGCACGAGAGCATTTTGAAGGCCCGCATGGCACACCTTTACCTGCTTGTGCTCACAACAGCTGTATGAAGGTCAGGACACCACTCCTGGTCACACTGCTGCAGACAGGGTCCACCCTAGGACTGGGTGCCACCAGAGCCTGAGTTTTTCCCTCTTCATGCTGAAATCCCTGCTGCTGCCCTGGGCCCCTTGGCAGCCCCTCTCTCCTCTTGGGGAGGGGTGAGCTCTGGATGTCAGGAGTTCCCAGCCTCTGCCCATGATCCATCACGGAGGGGTGAGCTCTGGATGTCAGGAGTTCTCAGCCTCTGCCATGATGATCCATCACGGCCCCGGGCCTGTCTCCCCACAGCAGCCCCAAGTCAGTCACAGATGCTGTGGGCCCGCCACGGAGCACAGCTGTGCTGGCCCAAGAGAGACGCTGAGCAGTTGGGTGTAAAAATGTTTGGTGATCAGAGGCAGCTGAAGCGTCAAGCTGCCATCAGAATAACAGGCTTATTTCCCCATGGGCACCAGTGGGGCCACCCTGGCCTTGGCACCTGTGCAGACCAGTGGAGGTTGTCCCCTCCAACAGTGAGCAGCAGAGACCTCCAGCCTCCGACCCCATGGGGGCCCTGCCTGACTGGCCACCTTCCTCCCTACAGCTGCGGCATGAAGCTGAACCTGGACTACCTGCTGGAGATGCTTTGGGAGTATTTGGCCCTGACCTGCATCTATACCAAGAAGAGAGGACGTGAGTGGGCGGCCTGTGGCCCAGGAAACAGGCTGAGCCTCCCGCTGCCCAGGGGGCTGCCAGGCCTGTGCACAACGCCCAGAGGCTCCAGTGCCAGCCCAGCCCGGCAGCGCTTCTCCCATCTCACACTTAGGCACTGCTCTCCACCTCAGCCTTGGCCCCATAGGGCAGAGAATGCCAAGTTCTGGTCTTGAGGGTCCCTTGGGGGTCAGGGAAGGCAGTGGTCTAAGGCTGCCTGGAGTTCCCACCAGCTATAGCACTCACTGCCCTCCTGACCTTCCCTCAGGGGCAGGCCCCACATCAGGAGTTTTAGGCAGCTGAATCCACGGGAGCCATCCTATGTCCCCACCCCGCAGTACACACACACACTCACACACCAGGGACCCAGCAGCTGAGTTTGGGGCAGTTTGCATTAACCCAAACTTTGTCAACAAGGGGAAAGCCACAGCTTACCTGACCAGACTCCTGTTTGGATGCTCCAAGTGCTTTTTCAGGGCTGTCACGTCTGATGGGTGGCAGGCAGTGTGAATCCTGGACTTTGATTTATTTTGATTCTCTGTGTTAAGGTCAAGGTCGTAAAAGATGGCACAGGGATCTCTACTGAGGTGTGCTGCATAGCACGGGGGAGGTTAGGCCAGGCCTTGGGAGACCAGAAGGGCTTTTGCAGCCAGCTCTTCCCTTATGGAAGACGTTGCAAACCATGCCGTGTGGCTGACGAGCTCTCCCCATCTCTCCCTGCAGAGAGGCCAGACTTCACGGATGCCATCATTCTGCGGAAAGGAGCCTCTGTGGAGCACGTGGTGAGTAGACCAGGCCTTCACAGACAAGGGGTGGGAGCTCTGTGGACCCCTGGGGGCTCCTTTCTACCTGGGGCACTCCCAGCCAGCAGGGCTGAGCTCAGCTCTCCTCACTCTTGGAAGCTGAGGCAGACTCTGGATTTAGGCAGCCTGGGGTCGTGTCCATACCATCCCTTCCTAGCTGCGTGTGGAGGCTCCGTTCTTCTCCTGTGAGATGGGTGATGCTGCCCACCTCCCTGGATAGTTGGGAGCCACACTGAATGAGGTCCAGCGTGGAAGGCGCTCAGCACGCTGCCTGGCACTGGGTAGATGCTGTAAGCAGTGGTCCTGTCACCCTGCTCCCAGGCCTATGGGCTCCTCAGGCCACTGCCATTCGAGTATTCAGGTCAAAGAGAGCAACTGCCCTGGGGCCTTTCTATTGCTGGAGCTGGGAGTCCAGGAGGGGCCCCCAGACCTCTTCTCCCCTCCCCCAATGGCAGAGCTGGCTAGCGCTCAGAGTTGCCACCTCTCATGGCCCCTACTCAACCCCCCGCCTGGCCTGACCCTCCCTGCCCCCACATTCTGCCCCCAACCCAGGATGACTTCAGCTATTTCTTGCACTTAACACAGGTTTCCTGAGCATCAACACTCAGTGAAATAGCTCCAGTTCCTGTCAGATTGGGTCCTTTGGGGTAGCAAATGCCAGGCACCAATCCCAAAGTCACACATACAGGTGGGGTGGGGTGTGGTGGGGTGCCAGGTCTACACAGAGGTCAGGAGGGCAGCTCGGAGGTGACCCAAGATGGCTTGTCTAACAAGGGGGTCTGGCAGTGTAGAGTTGGGGTAGGCTGGGTGCAGTGGATCACGCCTGTGATCCTAGCACTCTGGGAGGCCGAGGCGGGAGGATCGCTTGAGCTTGGGAGTTCTAGACTAGCCTGAGCAAGAGTGAAACCCTGTGTCTACGAAAAATGGAAAAGTTAGGCTTGCGTGGTGGCGGGCACCTGTAGTCCCAGCTACTTGGGAGGCTGAGGCAGGAGGATCACTCGAGCCCAGGAGTTTGAGGTTGCTGTGAGCTAGGCTGACGCCATGGCACTCTAGCCCTGGCAACAGAGTGAGACAGAGTCAAAAAAACAAAAAAGAGTTAGGATAGGGAGTACCCCAGGCAGAGGAGCAGGCGTGCACACGTCCACAGGCTCTGGGCTTGGGAAGCATGAGTACATTTCCCTATTCAGGACACTGTCACCTGAACATGACCCTGCAGGAGCAGGTGATGGTCCAGAGCCCAGGTCACACAGCTATCCTCCTGGCCTTTTGTTTTCTTAGGTGTCGTTTTCCTCAAGCTCAGGATCTGTATCATAGAAGCAAGGGACACTGTGAGACCCAGCCGTCCCTGCAACCCCTGAGAAAGACAGTGGTGGGTGGGCCTGCAGTCTGGCCTCATGCATTCGTTCATTCAACAAGCCCAGCCCATGGCCTCTGGGTGCTGGTCTCAAGGTGCTGATACAAGTGAGGCTAGACCATAACTTCTTCCTCAGGGTCTGGGCTTGAAAGTTAGCATGCAGGCAGGAACCAAAGAGACTCATGATTACCCTCCTGAATCCCTTCAGTCACTCACAACGAGCTGCTTGTTGGAGGCTCCATCCCCCAGGCCTGTTTGAGAGCTGAGGAGCCCGGCAGGCTATAGACAGGTGCCCGGGAAGAAGCACAGGGCGTTGCGGGCGCAGGGATAATAGATGCAAGGCCCAGAGGCATGAGTGAAGGACGGGAGTACAGGGCAGAGGCGACAGGCGCTGGGCCTGAGCGTGAGCAGAGGTGGGGGTATCCCACAGAGGCCTGCTCCTTCCGTCGTCACCTCCCTTCCAGCTTGCCCTCCCCAGGTGCCTCCCTCCAGGACACTCAACTGTGTCCTGTAGGTGTTACGAGCTGTAGGTAAAAGGCCTGCCCTGCCCACGGAGGTCATTGCAACCTGGGTGCTGCCAACAGAGACCCAAAGAAGGTGAAGCAGGTAGACATCAAGCCAACCAGACCCAGGGTCACACCCTAGCTCCCCCATCCTGTGCCTCAGTGCCCTCATCTAGGGGTAACTGACCCCCAGGTCTATTGCAATGCACCCAGTGCTCCTGAAGTTCTCAGGGTTTCAACAGAATCCAGTGACTGTGTGACCCTGCATTTTATATTCTGCCTGTGGGTTTAATTTGTTTCTTAGGAATGGGCAAGCTGAATAAAACATAAAACCCATTTACAGGCCAAAAGAGACCAGAAGCAGTTGGCTTCCCTCATGTGTCAGGGAAGTGTTCTTGCAGGCCTGACATCTCCCTCTTCCCCTGGGAAGCCAGGCTGAACCGTTTGGTCTTTGACCTGTAAGACTTGTGGGCATGTGGGAGGAGGAGCAACACTGCAGCCTTCTCCCTGCCTGCCCCACTGTGACTGCCACCGTCACCGTGGTAGCAATGATGGGGCAATGGCTGGCTGCCTCCTTCAGGGTCTCCTTCTGGCTTCCTGAGAGCGCTGGATGCCTCTGACCTCCTGCCTACCCAGAAGTACTATCAGCCTACAGCCATCTGGGGGGTGGGGGTGGGGTGATGTGCCACAGCTGGGGCTGGGAGGGCTGAGAGACCGTGACCAAGCAGTGGTGACTCCAAGCTGTCACCCTGTCCCATTCTGAAGGAGCATCTGTTCAGGTCAGGCAGGCGGAGGGCTGCTAGCAGCCAGGTCTTCACCCTTGCTCTGACAGCTGTGGGCACATTCCTACCATGCACCACAGCTTCCAGGCAGGCATGGGAGTGGGACCCACCTGCAGCTGGGACGAGGAGGCTGCGTGGGAGTCAAGCATGTGTCATTTCTTGACCCAAGGACTGGACTGTTGTAGCACCTGCTGTGGGAACTGTTGCTTTTTGCCACACACCCTGTGCTTTGGGTGTGTGGCCGATTGCGGGGTGGGGTTGGGTGGAGCCTCGTCTTCCTATCTGACACTCTTGTCCTCCAGTGCCACCGCATCCACCGGTCTCTCGCCAGCCAGTTCAAGTACGCCCTGGTGTGGGTGAGTCTCTGGGTGGGAGGCAGGGTCAGACCCAACACAACATGCAGAGCAAGGCATTCACACTCTCTGTTCAGTGCCCCTGTCCTTCTATGGGGACTAGCATGTCTGCGTGTCTGTCCTGTTCCATGGAGTGTGCATGCCGACCCAGGCTGGACATATGCCTCCCTGACCTTTGAGATCAGGAATGGTCCCCACTAGGGATGTCCTGCTATCTGGGGCCCCTGCTGTTCACACACCTCCACCTTCCTCCAGTGACAACCCCCTTGGCCTTGGCCAGTCCAGGCTGACATGACCCCTCTGCCCTGATTCCTCGCCCAGGGCACCAGCACCAAGTACAGCCCGCAGCGGGTGGGCCTGACCCACACCATGGAGCACGAGGATGTCATCCAGATTGTGAAGAAGTAATGGCTCCTCCCGGGCCTCCCGCCCACCGGCCTCAGCTCCCTGGGAAGTCAGACCCACTGGGACCCAAATGCCCAAACAGGGAAAATGCAAACACACACCCCAGGAAGTGGTTCCTCAGGTCTCTGCGGTTTCCAGACGTTTCTTCAGTAGGCAGATGATGAAGTGTGTTGGGGCAGAGGGGCAAGATGGGGGCATTTCCCAGCTGCCCCCCACCATGGCCTACACGGACACATGCTTAGTGCTGGGTGCAGAGCTGGGCCTGCCTGGGTCCCTGGAGGTGGTGGTCACTGTCAGGGCGCCTGCTGCTCCCTCAGCCCCTGCCAGCTTCTCTGGCACTCGGGGTTGGGGGGCCTCCCAGGATGAAACTCCCCTGTCCCCACACACAAAGGGCTGTCCCATGGTGGGAACCAGAAGGTAGTGGCTTCAAAGGCCCAGCTCACACCCTCCATAGCTTGAGTGGTGTCTTCAAGTGCCTCCCCCCACACACCCTTACAGGGCAGCCCCTGCCCAGCACAAAGCCCCAGGACCTGGGTCTGCACCCCTGGGGTGGGGACTTCTGTATTTTCTCTCTAAGCTCCCAACTCTCCTTTCTGAAATAAAGGATTAAAAACCATTCCCATTTGAACTAAGGAGCATTTTGTAAGCTTGCTGAACTCCGTTGCCAGGTTGGTGGGCGAGGGGGAGCAATGAGCTTGGCGGCCTGAGTGGGTGTAGCCTGGGTCCATGGTGCAGGCCCAAGCCTGGGGTGGCAAGGAGAACGCAGGGGTCCTCACACAGGCTGGGATCGGCTCTGCCCAGGAGGTTGGCCAGGGTCCGCAGGCCCAGACAGCCCTCTGGAGGGATCTGGCTGCCGGGGTTGGCAGCATCCTCGGGAGGCCCTGTGAGAGCAAGGTGGCCGGGTGCATTTCCCGTTGCCTCAGAGGCCAGGAGTGGAGGGGCCAGCAGATGCTCACTGAGTGCCTAGCGTATGCCAGGGGCTGTACCGGCCACCCCCACAGCACCCTGTTCTCCATGGGGTGCGACTCACTGTAGGCTACACAGCTTGGGAATGTAGAGCCAGAATTTATTAATAGGACCTCTGAGTGGCAAGGAAGGCTTCCCGGAGGAGGTGTGCCTTTTGGGGTGGATGCAGCAGGTACCGTGTGGCTGCCAGAGGGGCCAAAATCTCCCTTGGGAGGCCTCGGGCAAGGCTGGAGTGTGGGACAAGCCCACTGCTCAGCTCTCCAGGCTGTTCCTGCCTTCCCTGTCAGCTGCTTGCTGCTTTCCAGAGACAAAACAGGAATAATAGACATCATTAAATATACATGGGGCCCCAGGCGGTTGGCGTGGTGGGCTGGGCGACACTGATCTGCTCTGCTGGGCCAGCCGTGCTCCGGGGGCCAGGCACAGGACCCCCATTAGGCGGCATGCAGGCGGGGAGCAGGCCACGGGACCCAGGTAAGGGGACCCTAGTTCTGGGTTCTTGGGGTCTGCCACTGGCCCCCCAGGTTGCAGGGAAGAAAGCAGCAGGGGGCAGCGGCAGAGCTGGGGCCTTCCCCTAATTCACTGAGGCTCTTTTCTGAGCCTCACTTCCTCCACCTGTGAGATGGTGTGATGATGCCCATGTAGTCCCTTTCTGGTGATGAGGGCACCCAGACAGGCGAGTGCTTGGTGGCTCACCTCAGCCCCTGTCCCGGCTGCCCCAAGGCCTGGCCATGAGATCCTAAGTGAGGGTTTTTACCTGCGTGATGGTCATTCCCACTCCCCACCTTGCAGGTCGGGCCTCTGGGCCCAGGGAGAGGTGGGGAAGGCCCTGAGTTCACAGGGTGTCAAGCCAAGTCCAGGCCTTGGATGGGATCCAGGCCTATTCTGTCTCCCAAGCTGGCTAGGAAAGGCAGGGAGGTGAGACTGGGGCTCTGGAGGTCCTCAGGCAGCGAGGGCTCAGGCCAGAGGCTCGGCCACTGGGCCACATGCGTTCCTCACTGGGCTGGGCCTGTGCCTGTGGATCAGGCTAGTCCACATCTCCATGTCGCGTCCTGGGCTTTCTAGGTCTGTGGTCAGCATGGTTGTACTGTCTACACCGTGTGTGAGAGAGGGGTTGTGCCGCTGTGCATGCTCAGGTCACTGTGAGATGGCCACTCACGTGGCCCTTAGGGCTAAGAAGCCCCGAAGAAGCCCCAGAGGTCCCTGACCCACCCCACCAGGGTAAACTCCAGGCTTGGGTCCCACCCCTGTCAGCCACCTGGTTCCCATCACTCACCCTCCCTGGCAATCACAGGAAGGGCTTGCACTCTCGCTCAGGCCTGTCCCCAGGCAGCAGGCCTGTGCTCAGTCCCAGACTGGCGCCCCTGTGGCCTCCCAGGGTGGCCTGGCCTGCAGCTTTAGAAGACCCAGGCGTGCGAAGGAGCCAAGGGAATGAGCGCTCGTCAGTCCGTCCCACGTCTGTGCATTCCTTCGTTCTCCACGCACTCCTCTCCGGCTTAGATTCCACAGTGCCTCATGCCCGCACTTGCCTCTGGCGAGAAAGCTGGGTTGGGGCCTCTTCTTCCCGCTCCGTCCCTCTCCTGGACAGCTCACCCACCCCAGCCCGTCCTGCTGCATGTCGTCCCTCCGAGTTCCAGACTTCAGTCCAAACTGCCTCCTTGACTCGCCACTGCACTGTCCCACAGCCACTGCAAACCCACTGTGTCCCAGACCAAACGTGGTGTTCCCACCTGGCCCCACCTCACCTCAGAGACAACTCCTCTGCTCATCCAGCCGTGCCATGCCAACCCCAAGTCCACCTGGCTCCACCCTCACCCCAGCCCCACCCAGCCCCTCACCAGGGCCAGCCTGTTTCAACTCATCCTGAATGTGTCCACTGCACCCCCTACAGCTCGGTCCCAGCCAAGCCACTGTCCCCGCCCCATCCCTCTCCACACGGTGGCCCAAGAGCTTCTTTCCAGACCACTTTCCAGGAAGTGATGTGAGGTGGGTTGAGAGCATGGACAGTCTGGAGCCAGGATGCTTGGGCTCAATGCTGGTTTCAAGCTGTGTGGCCTCAGGCAACTTACATAACCCCTCTGGGCCTGTTTCCTCATCTGTGAAATGAGAATAACTGTGTCCACTTCGGAAGGTTGTGGTGAGAGTCGTTGAGTTCCGTGTGACCTGGAAGTTCTGAACACATGCCCTGTCACTTTCTCGCTGTGGGCTCTTGGCTGAGCAATCTAACCTCTTTAAGATCAAGCCCTTCATTTATAAAATGTGAAGAATAGTTTCTATCTTACATATGTGAGAATCTAGTGAGACAGTTCTGAAAAGAATTCCCCACAAAGCCTGGCACATAGTAAACATTGGCAGTGTTGGTTATTTTCATTACTTTCAAAATGCAAATCCATTCATAGCAATATTGTAAGCTTAAAGCCTTGCTGTGGCTTCCCACTATTTTAGGGACGGTGACCAAAGTCCCGTCCCAGCCTCCACTACCTCCTGGGGCTGGTCCCTGCCTGCCATCCTGGTCACTTCTCGTTCCACATGCCCCCATCACATGCTCCAAACATAGGACTTTCCTTGAAGCCATTCCTACCACCTAGCCTTTGCACATGCTATTCCATCAACCTGGAATGCTCTTCCCTCTTCCGTGTGATTGGCACCCTCTCCTCCTTCAGATCTTGGCTCAGGGGAACCTTCCTGGACCTTCAGTACAGTGTTTGCCCACCTAGAGTCATGCCCTGACCTTCACAGCTCTTGTTTGTGTAGCTCTTTGTTTAAAGTCTGTGTTCTCTGTGACATGGGGAACTCCATGAGGGCAAGGAACATGTCTGGTTCCACTCAACTCTGTGACCCATTAGCACCCAGCACAATGCTTGGCACATAATAGATGCACAACTAATATTTGAGGAATGAATGAGAGACTTGCTCCCTGACACCCCTCTGTGCCTGTGCAGGGGCTGGGGTCCCTGAGAGGGAGGCAGCCCCTGCTCACCACTAGCCTGAGCTTGAGCTTGGGTCCCTGAGACCATGAGGGGTCAAGTGGGCAGGCCTTGCCAACAGCAGTCACCCAGACCACCCCCCAACCCCGGGGCAGATAGGGTAGTGGTCTGCAATGACAATGCTTACAATCATAATGGCCACTTACCCAGGCCAGGCACTGTTCCCAGCTCTCTGTTTCTCATTTAACATCCACATCAGCCCCAGGAGGCGGTGGCACTGGTAGAACCTACACCTATGGAGACCCTGGTGCAGAGGCTGTGTGACTTGCTATGGGTCAGATCCAGGACAAGAATGAGACCTGACCCAGAGCTCTGAGCTGCCTGGCTCCGTATCTCCTGGGCTCCATCTCTGGGTGCTGTGTGCCTTCCTCCTCCTATGGCTGGGCTTGCCTCTCTGGCCGGCAGTCTCTTCATCTGGACAGTGGGGCTCCAGAGTGAAGCCTGCCCACGGGTTTGCAGTGGGACGTGGGCAATGGCGGCCTCGCAGCCTTTCCCCTGGACAAACTCCAGGCAAAGACCCCCAGTGGGGCAGGGAGGGGTTGTGGCTCTCGGAGGTGTCCTTGAGCCTGAAGGGCCAGTCCTGTCCCACTTCTCCCCTGGGAGTCTCTAACTGCTCTCTGCCTCAGTTTCCTCAAATGCCACATGGAGCTGGGGTAGGGGGCATGGCTGGAACCTGTAGCTTCGGGCCTTGACATTCTTCCTGAGAACCCCTCTAAAGGGGTGACATTCACTGCCTCCAATTCCTTTTTTTTCCTGTTTTTATTTTTCACTTTTTAGGTGTTACTTGTTTGTTTGAATCAAAAATGCATTTATTGGTTCAAAAATCCAACTGCTAGATAAAGGTTTACAGTGAGATAACCATTCTCATTAAGTTCTTGCATATCTTTTGCAGTATTTCTGTATGTAAATAAAAACAAATACAAACTTATATTCTGACCCCTACATGCACGCGCGCGCGCGCACACACACACACACACACACACACACTCCCTAAAGAAAGATGGCCCGGGTACACGCTGTAGACAAAGGCTGTGCTGCATCCTGCCTCCTGCACCAGCAGATCCTGGCGCTCGCTCCCCATCGGGACACAGAAATCTTCCACATTCTGTGTTCCAGCCCTGTGTTGCTCCATCCTAGAATGCATCATGGTCTAACGCAGCAATGAGTGGCTCTGTGTGTGCCCCGATCCCCATGTGCACAAAGGATGGATAGGACAGACTCCCAGTGACAGATTCCTTCCTCCCTCCCTCCCTCCCTTCCTTTGCCGTTTTTTTAAATATCAAGATATAATCCATACCCCATGCAATTTACCTGCTGAAGTGTACTATGCAGTGGCTTCAGTGTGCCCCAGGTAGGCCCACACTGTGACCGACCACCACAGTCCTGTCCTTCCCGAATCCTCTCCCATCAGATGTAACCTCCCTCACCCCCACCACTCCACTGGGACCACCCTATCATGGTCACCCCTGGAGCTCTAAGGGGCTGCCTCCAGTGGTCAGTTCTCCATCCTCAACTTACCTGGCCCATGTGTCCATCTTTTGCAGGGGCCCTGCCCTCCTCCGCAGCCCCAGGCCCCTACTCCTTCCTGGCTCTCCGCCACCTCCTCTGCTGGCTTTGTGGTGGTCACTGACAGCCTCCTTGGCCCTGGAACAGTGCATCCCTGGGGCTCATTCCTTGGTCTCCCCTCCCTCTGCACCCATTCCGTGGTGTCATCCTCCAGAACTGTGGCTTCAAAGCCACCTAGATGCCGATGACTCCCTGACTGATGTGATTAGCCTGATTGCTGTGATGGTCCCTGACAGCTCCCTGGCAGTGCCCCATGGACATCTGACACTCACACAACCAGAGTTGGCTTCGGGGCCCTACCTCCTCAACCCCCTCTGCCCGAAGCCTTCCTCACCTCAGTCAATGAGGGCTTCTCTATCCTCCCCGCTGTTCTGAAAGGAAACCTGGGAGCCACTGCTGACACCCCCTCAGCAAATCCCATCGGCCCTGTCTGCCACATATGCCCAGCATCCCACCACTTGTCCCCACCTGCACTGTGGCAGCCCGAACCACTGAAGAAGCCTCCGCACCGGCCTCCCTGCCTCTGCCCTCACCCCTGCAGTCAGTTCTCCTGCGGCCCGGAGACTCCCATGAAGATGAGGTCAAATTCTATCCCTTCTCTGCCAAAACCCTCTCATGGCCCCGCCTCGCTGGCCGTCAAAGCCAAGTTCCCACCGTGGCCCATAAGGCCCCACACTTGTGCCCTCAACCTCTGACCTCACCCCCCAGCTGTGCCCCCACTGCCCTGTGGCCACCCTCGCCTGGCCGCTCGTCCACCCCCCTGGCCCAGGCGCTCCCCACAGCGCTCCCTCTCTCACCCTGCCCAGCGGGGCCTTCCCTGACTGTTTGGTGTCACATGCCCCCACTTCATGCTGCCCCTCCGGCTTTCTTTCCACCCACAACGCTTACCACCCCCTGGCCATTACCCATGTTACTCGCTGTCCTTGTTCATTGACTATCCCCATACCCAGATGTCCATTCCATGGGGATTTTTGTCCGTTTCGTTTACAGTTGCTTGGACAGAGCTTAGACAGTGCCTGCCACACAGCACATGTCCACAGAGGCTTCTGAATGAATGAATGAGTGAATGTTGGCTATAGGACCCTCAGGGTCAGGGGACAGGCTGACTGAGGAATCCAAATGGGGGCCCCAAGCAGGGACGCAGCACATCGGGAATGACCACCTCGGAGGCCTGCCTGGGTCCCTCCACCTCCCGGACTCCTGGCAGGAACAGGCTGTGGGGTCAGCTCAGCTAATCCCCGGCTCTGCCCACTCTGCTCCTGCATGACGGGCCGGCCACCGAGCAGGCAGAAAGTCCAGTGAGGACATAGCTCTGGACCTAGCCAGACCTGGCTTCTGCTGTCCCAAGCCAGGTGCCCTCTAGCAAGTCCCTTTACCGCTCTAAGTTTCCTCGTCTGGAGAATGGAGATAGGAGCAGTTTCTACCTCATGGCCTGTTGTGAAAATCCTGTGAGATGGTGTCCCACGCACCTGGCCAGGGCCTCACTCTGGAAACCGGCTCCAGGAGGCAGGGCAAGCATCATCACCTCTAAGTTCAGAAAAACATCTCCGCCCTTGTTTTTCCCTGAAGCAGGCAGCAGCCACTGCCCAGAAAGAGGGAAAAATGCACAGTGTAGGAGGAGGTGGTAGGGCAAGCACACTGCCGAAGGCCCTCTTCATGGGCACCCTGTGCCCCTACTGGGCACCCCCTGCCGGGGAAGCCACCTGATAGCCCCCATTTCCATCGAGCCCCTGGCCTTCCCCATGACTGCCTGCCCCAGCCACCATCAGCCCCTGGCACGCCCCCTCTGGATGGCTGGGCATGGGCTGGCTCTCAGCGAATCTCAGGGAGAAGCAGGACAGTGGAGAGGCGGAGAGAGTGGACAGAGGAGAGGCAGACGGAGACGGGAGCCCGGCATGCTGCACATTCCCTCTCAGCCCCTCACCACTGGCCTGGGAAGGCCTCTGTCTGTCCCCGTTTCACAGCTGAGCAAGCTGAGGCTCTAAAACCACTCCTGAGGGTGCAGAGTTGGCAAGTGGCAGAAGCAGGGCCAGAACCTTGCTGCTCTGGTCTCCTGTGTTAAACCCTCAACAAGCAAAGCATTAGATCTGGGACCCAAAGACTAAACTACAGTTCAGCGAGTCGGAGCCTGACAGAAACTAGAGGTCTGCAGCCTCCCTGGCCCCCGCATGTCCTGATCCTTGGGCAGAGGGAGAAGAAGGAAGAGGAAGAGGAGGAGGAGAGGGGTAGAGCTCGTTTTGGGCCTAGGGCTGCCACCCCCACCCTGAATGTTCCCCTGTCCCCTTTCCCCTTTTAGTGCAGATTTTCAAAAGTGAGTCAGACTCGTCGCCAACCAGACAGTGGGCACGTGGCCTTGGGTCAGGTGCCCAGCTGAAGCAATTGGTGGCACCCAGGGAGGGCAACCTACTCAGCCAGGGCAGAAACTGGGAGGAGAGGACAGGCCTAGGCAGGGGCCTCAGATAGGCACCACCAGGAGGCATCTCAGCCTCTTCTACTGTCCAGTAGCTCCATCAGGTCTTGCTGTCTCCTGATGAAGGAGACAGGACACAGCTTATCACTCCCACTCTACAGATGAGACAACTGAGGCCCAGAGAGGGCAAGGGCTTTCCTGAGGCCACATAGCCAGTCAGCGACATAGCTGGGGATCAGAGCCAGGCCTGCCTCCCCAGTAAAGCCTCACAAGGCCTTGCTGGAGTCCTGCTGAGACACCCCCACCTTGTCCTGGCTCTGAGCTGGCAGCCTAGCTTTCCCCTATGTATTATTCATCTCCTGAGAGGTGGCCAGCTCCTATTACACTGACCGCAGCCCTGGGCACCTGCCCTGCCCGTTCCCCTCCTCCCTAGTCCAGGATCTGGAGGGTCCAAGGTTCTCCTTCAAGGTGATTTGGTGGGCTTCCACCATCCCATCCTGGGCTCGGGAAACCAATCGCCACTTCCAGTCCAGTGCAGATTTGCTGGGTGGTTGAGGGCAGGTGGCATCCTGTTTCTGGGGCTCAGTGTCTTCCTCTGTGAAGCCGCAGTGACCCAAGGGCTCCCTGAAGGGCTTGCACCAGCTGAGGCACAGGGAGGACCTGACCAGGATCAGCAGGGTTGTTGCCATGGTGACTGTAAGGCCAGGATGTCTTCCCCAGCACAGCCTGGACAGGCTTCCCCCATTCCAGTAAACGACTCCCACCCACTTTCCACCACTGCTCAGGGTGAAACCCAAGGCGGCTCTAGAGGAAATGAATTATGGATCCGCCCTCCCGGAATCCTGGCCCGGCAGTCTCCAGGCCACCCTGGCCAGTCGCTGCTGCTCTGAGCCCGCGGAGGCCGTGTATCTAGCACAGGCAGGAGGACCAAGCAAGGCCCCTGTCTCCAAGTCCCTGAACCTGTGATACCAGCCTCAGGTCGCTGGGGCGCAGGTGGCCACCATGCCTAAGGAGGAAGATGAGGAAAAGAAAGCCAAGAAAGGGAAGAAGGGGAAGAAGGCCCCGGAGCCAGAGAAGCCCAAACGGAGCCTGAAGGGGACATCACGGCTGTTCATGGGCTTCCGCGACCGGACACCCAAGATCTCCAAGAAGGGCCAGTTCCGGAGCGCGTCGGCTTTCTTCTGGGGCCTCCACACTGGCCCCCAGAAGACCAAACGCAAGAAGAAGGCCCGCACCGTGCTCAAGTCCACGTCAAAGCTCATGACGCAGATGCGCATGGGCAAGAAGAAGCGGGCGATGAAGGGCAAGAAGCCGTCCTTCATGGTGATCCGCTTCCCCGGACGGCGCGGCTATGGCCGCCTCCGGCCACGCGCCCAGTCGCTCAGTAAGGCGTCCACGGCCATCAACTGGCTCACCAAGAAGTTCCTCCTCAAGAAGGCCAAGGAGTCGGGCAGCGAGCAGGCCACGCTGGACGCCTGGCTGCAGCGCGCAGACTCCCGCGCGGGCTCCCGCAAGCTGCCCTTTCCATCGGGCGCCGAGATCCTGCGGCACGAAGGCCCGCTCCGCAGGTTCCCCCGCAGCCGCAGCATCTACGCGGCGGGCGAGCCCGTGGGCTTCCTGCCCTTCGAGGACGAGGCCCCGTTCCGGCACTCGGGCTCCCGCAAGTCGCTGTACGGGCTCGAGGGCTTCCAAGACCTGGGCGAGTATTACGACTACCACCGCGAGGGTGACGACTACTACGACCGGCAGTCGCTCTACCACTACGAGGAGCAGGAGCCCTACCTGGCAGGCCACAGCCCCTACGGGCCAGCCTGGCCGCCCTACGGCGACCACTACTTCGGGTACCCGCCGGACGACCCCTACGACTACTACCACCCCGAAGACTACGGTGGCTCGTTCTACCCGGGGTACACCTACGGCTACGGCTACGATGATTACGAACCCCCATATGCGCCCCCCTCGGGGTTCTCGTCCCCTTACGGCTACCACGACCCCTACGAGGGCGAGGCGAATCCATACAGCTATCCCCCGGATCCCTACGCGCCCTACGAGGCGCCATACCCGCCCTATGACTTCCCATATGACACGCCCTATGGCGTGCCCTACTTTGACACCTACGGGGTCCCCTACACCGTCCCCTATGCCGAAGGCATTTATGGCGGTGGGGGCGAGGCCATCTACCCTCCCGAAGTGCCCTATCTCTACCCAGAGGAGCCCGCCTTCGTGTACCCCTGGGTACCGCCACCCATCCCGTCGCCCCATAACCCATACGCCCACGCCATGGATGACATCGCGGAGCTGGAGGAGCCAGAGGAGGCGGGCGGCGAGCGGCAGAGCACCTCCTTCCGCCTGCCCAGCACAGCCTTCTTCGAGCAGCAAGGCATGGACAAGCCCGCCAGGTCCAAGCTGTCCCTCATCCGCAAGTTCCGCCTCTTCCCGCGGCCTCAGGTGAAGCTGTTCGGGAAAGAGAAGTTGGAGGTGCCGCTCCCACCCTCGCTGGACATTCCACTGCCCTTGGGGGATGCGGAGGAGGAGGAGGAGGAGGAGGAGGAGATGCCCCCAGTGCCCTATGGCCACCCTTTCTGGGGCTTCCTCACTCCGCGCCAGCGCAACCTCCAGCGCGCCCTGTCCGCCTTCGGTGCACACCGGGGCCTGAGCTTCGGCCCGGACTTTGGCCGCCCCCAGCCTCGCCCAGCCACCTCGTTGGCGCGGTTCCTCAAAAAGACGCTGTCGGAAAAGAAGCCCGCTCCGCGGCTCCGGGGCAGCCAGCAGGCCCGGGTGGGCGGCCCCGCGGTCAGGGAGGCGGCCTACAAACGCTTCGGCTACAAGCTGGCCGGCATGGACCCTGACCGGCCCAACACGCCCATCGTGCTGAGGAGGGCGCAGCCGCGGGGTCGCAACAACAACGCCCACCGCGCGCCCGTGCCCAGGGCCCAGGCCCTCGCCCGCTGGAGCGCGCTCGCCTCCCCGCCAGCGCCCCCGCAGCCCCCCAGCCCGCGCCCGCCGCCCGCCCCACCCTTCTCTCCAGTGCTCCCTGCCCGGCCTCGTCCAGCCTCGCCCTACGGCTCCCTCCGCCACCACCCACCGCCCTGGGCCGCCCCAGCTCACGTGCCCCCTGCGCCCCAGGCGAGCTGGTGGGCCTTCGTGGAGCCCCCTCCCGTGAGTCCGGACGTGCCCCCCAACCTGCTCCCCTTCCCCGGACCCCGGCCCTCGTTCAGGGACTTCCGCCGGCCAGGGGCTTCCTTGGGCATCCCCGGGGCCTCCCCGCAGGCGTCGCGGAGGCGGGCCTGGTCCCCCCTGACCTCCCCCCAGCCCTCGCTGAGGAGCCTGCCGGGCCCGGGCTACCGCTCACCCCTAGGGCCCTGGTCCCCTCGGCTGTCCGTCCGCGCCGGCCCCTTCCAGCCACCCTTTCCGCCCCCGCTCCGCCGACCCCGCTCGCTGCGGGAGCTCCCGGCCCTCAGCCGGGCCTCGAGGAGCCTGGGTTCACCCCGCTCGCCGCTGGGCTCGCCCCGGCCGCCCTCGCCGCCCCCTCTGCTCGGCCACAGCCCGCGGCGCCGCTCGCTCAACCTGCCGTCACGCTTCCCGCACACTTGGCGGCGCCTCAGCGAGCCACCAACACGGGCGGTGAAGCCGCGAGTGCGTCCGCCCTTCCTCCCGCCGCCTGGTGCAGGGTCCTGGCGGGTGGCTGCTCCCCCCCTGGAGCCCCAGGAGAGCCCGAGAGAACCTGAGGACTCCGAAACGCCTTGGACGGTGCCCCAGCTGGCCCGCAGCTGGGACGTAGATGTGCCTGCCACCCAGCGCCCACCCTCCCCCTGGCCAGGAGGTGCGGGCAGCCTCCGAGGTTTTTCCAGGCCACACCTTGTGCACGAAAACCCCTTCCTCCAGCACGTGGGCCCCGTGCCACCTCCGCAGCCTGAGGACCCAGCTATAGGCTCCACCAATGTCTTCCTGGGCAGACACCATGACCCTGGGCCTGGACAGCTCACCAAATCGGCTGGCCCGAGCCCTGAGAAGCCTGAAGAAAAGGCCACCCCCGGGGACCTTCATCCACCAGCAGAGCCAGAGCCTCCTATCCCGACACCCCCCAAGGATATCCTTCCAGAAAAGAAGACATTAAGGCTCAGCCTCTCATACCCACTGGCTGCGTGTAACCAGACAAGAGCCACATGGCCACCAGGGCACCGCTGGGGGACACTGCCCAGAGCCCCAGCCCCTTTGGCACCCACAGGTGCCCCAGGTCCCCTGCCCAAGGGGGGCCAGAGGCGCCAGGCAGGCCCTGGGCGTTTTGCTGTGGTCATGCCTCAGGTGCAGAAGCTGAGCTCCTTCCAGCGAGTTGGGCCTGCCACCTTGCAGCCCCCTGACCAGCCTCCTAAGGACAATGAGCCCAGCCCTGAGCCACGAGCCTGGAGTCTGTGCTGGTACTGCCTCTGGCTACCAGTGGATGCCAACCAACCCTGGCCACGAGTACATACCCGCCCTGAGTGCTGCCACCTGGGCCCCAGAGCCACCTGCCTGTCCCTCAGGGGCCTCTGGGAAGAGGTTGGCCCCAAAAGCTGGCAAAACAAGGTATGGGGGCACAGGTCAGAGATGGGGGTTGGGAGTTCTGGCCTAGGAAGTTGGACAGGAGAGACTTGGCCTGAGGAGCCTGGTGTAAACTTGGTCAGCTGCTGCCTGCCCGGGCCATAGTCTCCACATCTGTAAGTTGAGGAGTACAGCCTGGTCCTCTTAGAGCCTCCGGAAGATTGAACAAGGGGATGCCCAGCACAGGCAGGCCAAGGTCAGAGATGTAGGAAACCTTTTGGGGTGTGTTTGGGAAGGGATCTTTGTCAGTTCCAGCCTGGGCTCTGGACAGCTGTGCCTTGGCCCAGTCTGGATGGCAGGTCTGGCCCTCAACTGCCCCTCAGAGATTTTGGCCAGCCAAGTGCAAAACTGCAGGGCTTGCCTGTCCCTCCTGCCCATCCACACATCCAGATCTGTGCTGTTTCTCCTGCCTCCACTGACCCTCTCCCAAACTGAGGTCTCCTCTCTCTTCTCAGGGCTCCAGCTGCCCTTCGCAGTCCCCTGAGCTGAAAGATTCTGGAGTAGGTGAGGGTGGGAGGCTCATGACCCAACCTTCCAGTCTCCTCATTGCAGAGTGGGGAAACTGAGGCCCAGAGTTCACACAGTGGATGGTGGACTGAGCCAGGAGTCTGTCTGGGCCCCTTGTGGGGTTCAGGGTAGGCAGACCATCTGAGGGGTGCCCAGCCCATGCCTGGCTGCCATACTTATGGCGGAATGCGAGCCTGATGCTGGGGTGGTCACCGGAGCCTCCCCCGGGGACACCTGGAGTGGGCGGGGCAAACGGGCGGCGGGTGCTTCTCAGCCTCTGGAGACAGTGCCCGGCAGAGCGGGCAGCCAGCCGAGCCCCGGCAATGGCAACCGGGGCAGCCTGGCTGCTGGGGGGGCCCTGGCCCCGGCGGCGGGTGCCCCGAGCCGTGTGGGCTGCAGCATTGCGGGAACGGGACGCAGGGCGCCCAGCGGTGAAGGGCAAAGATGCCTGGGCCCTCCTCACCCTGGAATACGTGAGTGGCTGAATTATTCAGGGTCTGTGGCCAGTGGAGAGCACATGAGCAGGTGGGTGGGCCAGAGGCCAGGGCGGAAAGGGTGATACTCTCTGTGCCCTACTTAGCAGCTCAGCAGCGGGCACGCAGGGCTCGCTCCTGGTGTCCTCTTTCCTCGCCTGCTCAGGGAGGGGTGCGGCTAGGGTGGGGAAGGCTGAGGGTGTACGTGTGTGCTTACTGTCATGCGGATCCCATGCAGACCTGTGTGCCTCAGTGTGTTTGCGAGCGTGTACCACAGCCAAAAGAGGAAAGCAAATGTGTGTGTGCGCCAGGGTCTGAGCAGACATGGCATCCATGGGGGTCAGGATTATTTGTGCCCCCTCTGCATGTGTGCACATAAACGTGTGCATGTAGATGAGCACAGTGGAGACCATGCAGCCCAAAGGTGGCATCAGGACTTCCGTTCTCAAGACCCTTGAGGGGAGGGGCCCAACTGTCTGCCCATGTGCACATGCTGAGTGAAGAGTGTGTGCCCCAGCCGGGCCCCACAAGCCTCCTGCAAGACCACTGGTGGGAACTGAACAAGCTGCAAATGCCACTGTGTGTGGGACCACACCAGGTGTTTACACATTTGCCCCAGGACAAGCGTGAGGGTATGGTGCTGAAACACTATCCGTCTCTGTCTTCATGGAGGCCCTGTGTGCCAGGACAGGAGTCTCCATCAAGTAGTCACACGAGCCAGCACATGGGGTCTGCTGGTGCAGGGAGAGCTGAAACTGGGAGGGAGCCAGTGCGTGCACACAGTATATGCGTGTGCCTGTGCTCACCCCCAGGGCAGGACCCTTGGGAGCTCCCGAGAGCACTTACCCCAGGAGTACCCAGCGCTGAGGGCAGGCTTGTGTCTGCGTGTGTGAGTGAGGGTCTTGTGCAGCTTCCACGGGCCATGGTGTTCTATAGCAAGGAGGTCTGCAGGACCCACCCAGCCTGGCCTTGGGGTTCCCTCTCCAAGCCAAGTGCTTCTGTGGGGTGCCCTCCAGCCTGCAGACGCAGCCGTCTCTTTCACAGATGCACTCCATCCGCAACCTGCCGTCCGTGCGGTTCCGCGAGCAGTGCAGGGAGGATGGTGTGGAGGACATGACGCAGCTGGAGTGAGTGGGCAGGGCCACTGGGGTCAGCAAGGGTCACCACGGGGTGCCCACACTCCCAGCCAGACACGTCCTACCAGGAGCCCCTCACCTCCCAGAAACGTAGAGCCTCCCTTTCCCCATTTGTAAAATCGGTGTCATGAAGTGTAACAAAGACCGAGTATGTACTCTGTAAGTCACATGGAGCTGGATTCAAATCCCAGCCCCACCACCTACCAGCTGGGGAACCTCGGGCAAATCGCTTCACTTCTCTGTGCCTCAGTTTCTCTTCCACAAGGTGGGAGTGGGGTGGCTGTTGTTGTGATGGTGCTGGCACGTTGGAGGTGCCCCAGATGTGGCGGCTATGGTGGTCAGCAGCATTATTCAGTCACAGTGACTCAGCCTGCAAGTCTGCTACCCCCAAGCCACCAGTGAAGTAGGCACAATGATTATCACACCCACTGGACAGATGAAGAAACCGAGGCACAGAGAGGTGAAGTAACTTGCCTGAGGACTCACAGCTGGTTGGTGTCAGAGATGAGACTTGAACTCAGGCCTATCTGACCAAGGCGTTGCACTGAGTAGGGAGGGGACCCATGCCAGCTCTAGGGGCACTGACAACCTTCTCCATGCCCTTTCAGAGACCTCCAGGAGACCACTGTGCTGTCCAATCTCAAGACCAGATTTGAACGGAACCTCATCTATGTAAGGCCTGGGGCTGGTCCTGCCCTGGGCCCAGGTCAGGAAGACAGCTGCCTCCTGGGGCCGGGTGGGAAGCACAGATTTCTCCTGCTGGGCCGCAGACCTTGGCCTCTGGTTTGAACTCTGGGGTTTCTGTCATTTCAGTGTAGAATGCTAGAGCCTGGAACTCTGAAGTCCTAAAATACAGAGTCTTAGAATGGTGGATGCCAGAGACAGAGACCAAGAGGGAACCCAGAAACATGTGGCCTCCCCAATGGGGGCCCCACAGATAAAGCTTCCAGAGTTCTAGGATCTGTAGACCTGGATCCTGGAGTGGGGGCAGCCAGAGGGGTGGAAGAGAGAAAGACAAAACGGAGGGTCAGAGGCCCAGAGCCACAGTGTGGAAGGCCAGGACACCCGGAACAGATCTAGCCACCTCAGGATCCCCTGGGCTCCCCAGCTCCCTCCCTACCCCAGGCAGTGGAGGTTTGACCTCAACAGGAGGCAGAAGGTCCTGGAGCCTGGGCCTGATTGAATAAATGAAGCAGACAAGAGTCCTCATGACCACCTTTGCAGGAAGCGGCTGTGGGGCTTTGCTTGCTCCAAACTGCTCCCAGCCTCAGCCTGCAGTGCCTGAGATCCACTGTCAGAGCACAGGACCCGTCATGCTGTTAGGGGGCTCTGAGGCCAGGCAGCCAGACATCTGTCCTGATGAAAGAGGCATCCAGGCTCTCAGAGCAGGGGAGGGAGGGACAGAGGGATGCAGAGGAGGCATGGCACTGAGGCCACAGTCTGCCCAGCAGACGTACATCGGCAGCATCCTGGTGTCGGTGAACCCGTACCAGATGTTCGGAATCTATGGGCCACAGCAGGTGCAGCAGTACAGCGGGCGGGCCCTGGGAGAGAATCCCCCGTGAGTGTCTCTGGGACTGGGGTGGGGTGCTGCCCTGGTGTCCCTGTGGCTCGGACCCGGATGGGGGTGGGAGAACTTCCCTGAGGAGGTGAGGGGTGGATGGGATTGGCTATTCGGTTGGACACAGATTCCCCCCTGCCCCCTGCTCTTTGGGAGTGCAGGGGTGGGGGCCGGCTCCAGTGACGCCTAGTGGCCTGTCTCCCCAGGCATCTCTTTGCGATTGCAAACCTCGCCTTCGCCAAAATGCTTGATGCCAAACAGAACCAGTGTATAATCATCAGGTGAGCCAGGCTGCCTTTACATGGGGGATGAACGGGGGACCTCGGGCAACAGGTCTGCATCCAGCCAGACCTGCCATTCGGCCTCGGAAGATCTCTCAGCGTCTGGGGCTGGCCTGCCGCACGCATCCTCTTGCTTCATGGTGGGGTCGGGACGCCCCAGAAGAGGCGGTGAAAGGTTGAAACTCACTCTGCCCGTTTGTCTGGTCAGTGGAGAGAGCGGCTCTGGCAAAACTGAGGCCACGAAGCTGATTCTGCGCTACCTGGCCGCTATGAACCGGAAGCGGGACGTCATGCAGCAGGTGAGTGTGTCCGTCCATTGCTTGGTCTGTCTGTCTACCTGCGACCCTCAGCCAAGCGCCCCCTTGATGAGCACACCTTATGTGCCCCCCAAGCCTCCTTTTCCCACTTGGAGGCTGGGGAGGCTGAGTCCCAAAGGGGGCCCTGCCCAAGGCTGCTCTTTCTGCCACCCATCCCAGGGAGGTGCGGGGGTGGGAGGAGGCGGTTCCTGCCTGCCTGTGTTTCCGTGGCAGCTCTGGGTTCCAGCCTTCCTAGGTGGGATCAGAACAGAGGCCACAGAGGAAAAAGGAGTCATCCCATCTCTCCCGCCTGGCTGTTCCTGTTCCTGGGGATGGCCCCAGGCCCACTGTATTCTCACACCCAGGAGCTGTACAGCCCATGGTGGTGAAGAGCCAGGACAGGCCTGAGCATGGGTGGGGGTGGGGTGCGAGAGGCAGCAGAGGCCAGGGGTGGAGGTGTCAGTGGACACCAAACTGGGGCCTGTGCAGAATTGGAGGTTTACTGACGAGGCCAGTGCTAAGTCTTCTGAACCTGAGAATGTTAGGCCCTCATCTGTTCCCTCGATAAATGTTTGCTGAGGACCTACTGTGTGGGAGGCCAAGGCAGGCAGATTTGGAGATCGTGCTGCTGCACTCCAGCTTTGGCGAGACTCTGTCTCTAAAAAAAAAAAAAAGAAAAAGAAAGAGACAAGGAAATGAGAGCGTTTACCAGTAATGCTGAGGCTATGGAAGGAGTCTGGTGGTAGGCCGTGCAAGGGTATGAGAGCAGCGGCTTCCAAGCAGAGGGAATGGCAGGCACAAATGCCTGGAGGCAGGAGTGTGGCTGGTGTGGAGGGAACAGTGAGGAGGGCCTGGCAGCACCAGAGAGGGGAAAGGAGGCGGGGATAAGGCCGGCCTGGGCTGGGCCCCAGTGAGGTGGGAGCCATAGGGGGATGGTGACCTATTGCAGGTGTTCGAAGGGCCCTCTGGTGGCTGCATTGAGAATGCTGGAGGGAGCAAGGGCAGCACCAAGGAGGAGGTCAGGGAGCCCCAAGACCGGTGGCTGGTCGTGGCCATGCCATGAGGCAGGGAGAAGAGAACATCCCCGGAGCCTTTTGGCAGGCAGAGCCAGCACACTCCCACACCCTGGGGGCCACACACCAGTCCCCAAGCCTGGACACCTGGAGTCTCTCAGGCTCATGGGTTTGCACCTCAGGGGCTCAAAGGGGTCCAGTCCCTCCACGGTTTGAGGCTCCTGATCTCCTGGTGGGAGGAGGCAGTCAGTGCTGCTGGTGACCCACTTCTCTTCTTGTCCTTCTCTCCTCCTCCTCCCTCCTGGGCGCTCCTGAAGATAAAGGTACTTGGCACGGGCGTGGTGTGTGTGTGTGTGTGTTCGAGCGCACATGCATGTGTGCCTGGGAAAATGCATGTGTGCATGTGTGTGCACGCTCCTGTGGCTGGAAGGACGGGCAGGAAGGGGCATCCACAGGCTGCAGCTGGGGGCTTGTGTTCAGGGCCTGTCGTGTGTGGGGCCCAGAGGAAGCGCAGGGCTTGCCATGGGGGAGTTGGGCAACAGGGGGTGGAGGTTATTGGGGGGCACAGTGGAGACCTCAGGATTCTACAGGGAGCCCACCTCTAGTCACCCCTCACAAAGGGGGTCCTTGAGGAGGCCTGAGTCTGGTGCCCCCAGCCGTGCCCCTGCCCAGGCCTCCAGAACACCATCTCCTTCTGTGGCGCAGATCCTGGAGGCAACACCTCTCTTGGAGTCCTTCGGTAATGCCAAAACCGTCAGGAACGACAACTCCAGCCGCTTCGGGAAGTTTGTGGAGATCTTTCTAGAAGGGTGAGTGGGACAGTGGATGGGACTCTGGAAGGCCTCACAGCACCTTCCGTGTCCCTCTGCAGCCCCTCAGGGCCAACGTGCCCACCCTGCGAGCTGATTGTGTCTCCCACCCAGGGGCGTGATCTCTGGTGCCATAACCTCCCAGTACCTGCTTGAGAAGTCCAGGATTGTGTTTCAGGTGGGCCAGCCCTGCCCGGGCCCCGGGGCTGGGGGCGGTACAGATACTCAGAGCCTGGCACCTGGGGGGGTGAATAGATGTTGAATTAATGAACAGATACGTGTGTACGTGTAAATGTGTACATATGGCCTGAGACCACGTGTCCCCTCCCCCTCCCCATAGCCACCGTGGCTACTCCGGTCCCAGAGCACAGCAGGTGCCCTCCTGCCTCAGGGCCTTTGCACCTACTGTTCCTTCTTTCAGGAGCACTTATCCCCCAGCTGCCTCTTTGGCCAAACCCCTGGCTTCCTCCAAGTCTTCCCCAGGGTGTCACCTGCCCAGGGAAGCTGCCCCGTCCACCCCAGGAGAACTCCCGCCCCTCCACGGCGTTACTTCTCTCCAGAGCACTTTTCGCCGTCTGATATGTGAGACCAGGGGCTTCTGTCTGCTTTGTTCCCAGCTGTGTCCTAAGGGTCTAGGACAGGGGCTGGTACTCAGGAAGTGCTGAGCCATCTGGAGGCCCTGTGTGTGCTCACCTGGGCTATAGATACACGTATGTAGGCGTGTGTGGCCAGTACACACAAGAGAGGAAAGGCTGCCTTTCTCTTATTTTTCCCAACAAAAGGAAACCCCACCAGAGCCCTCCCAACCCCCAGTCACACCAGGCTCCTGCCCTTACCCGCAGCTGGCACCAGGCTGGGAGTCTTGCCCCTCCCAAAGTGGCCAGTCTCATCTGTGGGCTCTTGTGTATGTTTGTACTTGTGGGCACGCCTGGGCCTGTATGTGTGTCTTGGGGTCACCTAGGTGGGCGGCTCCCTTCTCTGCACCCATCCTTTTACTCTGCAGGCCAAAAACGAGAGGAATTACCACATCTTCTATGAGCTACTGGCCGGGCTGCCTGCCCAGCTGCAGCAGGCCTTCAGCCTGCAGGAGGCGGAGACATACTACTACTTGAACCAGGTGAGCGCCAGGGCCCCCAGGCCTGGTCCTCCCACCCTAAAACCCCTGTGGGGCCGAGGGAACTGAGTTGTGGGGTCCTAATGGCCAGCAAAGGTGATGGAGGTTTGGGGAGGGTGAATTTGGATTTAAGGTGTCTCATTGCAGTGAGCGGGACAAGAGTCTTCAGGGTCCAAAGCAGGGGTAGGAGACACCTACCTGGCTCTTCATTTCTCTGGAGTCTGGAACAGAACCAACCAGCCTAGAGCTACCGCTTCCCCTCTTTCTGCCTCAGTGTCCTCATCTGTAAAAGGAGGACAACACAGTACCACCATGCATGGATATAGTGAGGCTTGGATGAGAAAATGTATGTAAAGAACATAGCATAGGGCCTGGCATGTAGTACATGCTCAATAAACACTGGTAACTGTTTTCATTATTGTTATCACTGGGCTGCCAGAAAGGTTAACAGGCAACAACCCTTGCTGCACGTTACCCATAGAGTAACCAGGAGCCTGTCCTCAGCCCCACTCAGAGCCTCTGGGCCCATGAGAGTGGAATGAGGGCCAGAGTGACCTGCTGAGGCCACTCCACCAATAGGGCAGAGCAGGAACCTGGAGGGCTCCCAGCCCCCACCTGGGGTCCCTGAGCCCTAACCCCTGCCCTCCCCCAGGGTGGAAACTGTGAGATCGCAGGGAAGAGCGATGCAGACGACTTCCGCAGGCTCCTGGCAGCCATGGAGGTGCTGGGCTTCAGCAGCGAGGACCAGGACAGCATCTTTCGCATCCTGGCCTCCATCCTGCACCTGGGCAACGTCTACTTTGAGAAGTATGAGGTGAGGGAACACCGCAGACTGCTGTGGGACCCCCAGGACCCTCGGGACAGGTCATCTTTTTAGAGGCTTATGAGCCTTCTGTATTTCCCTTCTGGGTTACAGCATGCACGTTCTCATTCGTTCTTTCTCTCTTCTTTCTTTTAGGTTATCTTTTTCTTATTAATACATGGGAGCTCTTTGATTTTTTTTTTTTTTTTTTGAGAAATAGTCTCACACTGTCGCCTGGGCTAGAGTGTCGTGGCGTCAGCCTAGCTCACAGCAACCTCAAATTCCTGGGCTCCAGCAATCCTCCTGCTTGAGCCTTCTGAGTAGCCACCATGCCCGGCTAATTTTTTCTATATATTTTTTAGTTGTCCAGCTAATTTTCTTTCTATTTTTAGTAGTAGAGATGGGGTCTCACTCTTGCTCAGGCTGGTCTCGAACTCCTGAGCTCAAACAATCCACCCACCTCGGCCTCCCAGAGTGCTAGGATTACAGGCATGAGCCACCACACCTGGCTAAGGATATCAGCCCTTTGTTTCTGATATGAATTGCAAATATATTTTCCAGTTTGACATTTATGTTTTGACTTTGTTTGCAAGTTTTTTGGGCTTTTTTTTTTTTTGCTATGCAGATTGTTTTTAAATTATTTTAGGCAAGTTTGCTTATTAATCTATTCTTGTATAAATTTTTAACTTTTTGTCATTTTTAAAGAAACCTCTCTAAAATGATAACAGCCTTCTCCCGTAGTTTTTTTCGTGATCTTTTATGTTTTTTGTGGGTTATTTTTAAACATTTAAATCTTTGAAGCTGGGTGCGGTGGCTCACATCTGTAATCCCAGTGACTGGGGAGACTGCAGCAGGAGTATCACTTGAGGCTAGGAGTTCAAGACTAGCCTGAGCAACACAGCAAGACCCCATCTTTAAAAAAAATGGAAAAAAAATTAGCCAGCTGTGGTGGTACACATCTGTAGACCCAGTTACTCGAATGGCTGAGGTGGGAAGATCACTTGAGCCCAGGATTTGGAGGCTTCAGTGAGCTATGATTATGGTACTACATTCCAACCTGAGCCACAGAGCAAGACCTTGTCCCTAAAAAAAAAAATAAGTAAGTAAATAAATAAATTTTTAAAGTGAAAAAAATTTTAAATCAATCTTTTTGTTTTTCGGTTGTTTTTTTGTTTGTTTGTTTTTTGAGACAGAGTCTCACTTTGTTGCCGTGGCGTCAGCCTAGCTGACAGCAACCTCAAACTCCTGGGCTCAACCAATCCTTCTGCCTCAGCTTCCCAAGTAGCTGGGACTACAGGCATGTGCCACCATGCCCAGCTAATTTTTTTTTCTATATTTTTAGTTGGCCAATTAATTTCTTTCTATTTTTAGTAGAGATGGGGGTCTCACTCTTGCTCAGGCTGGTTTTGAACTCCTGACCTTGAGCGATCCTCCCGCCTCAGCCTCCCAGAGTATTATATCAATCTTTGATCATCAGGAATTTATCCTGGTAAGGTATGAGGTAGGAATCCAATTTTTTTCCCAGATAGTTACTCAATTGTCCTAATTCCTGAATTTTAAACATACCTCTTGAGGCATTATTCCTTTCTCTCTGGGATCATCAACAAGTGACACAAACAAGCTGAAATAATTAAAGCAAAAAAAATAAAATTAAAGAATACCTCTTTATCATGTACTAAATTCCTATATTCGTTTATGTCTAATTCCAGACTTTCTGTTGTGCTTTGTTAATCTATTTATGCCCTGTGTCTATGACCAACACTGTTTTAATTACTGTAACTTTAGAATATGTTTTTATTCTCTCATAAGGCCCCCTTCACTATTCTTCTTCTCCAGAATTTTCCTGGCTATGCTTGCTTCTTTCTGCTTTTTATATGAACTATAAACCCAGCTTATCTAGGTTAGAACACACTCTGTTGGTGTTTTGCACAGACGGATGCACAAGAGGTGGCCTCGGTGGTGAGTGCCCGGGAGATCCAGGCTGTGGCGGAGCTGCTACAGATCTCCCCCGAGGGCCTGCAGAAGGCCATCACCTTCAAAGTGACCGTGAGTCTACTGGCACCCGCAAGTCTAACCAAGCTTCCGGCCAGGGCCTGGGCAGAGGTGCCTTGTGCCCTGTCCTTTGTGGGCTACCTCTCTCTCCTCCTTCTCTCTCTGTCCCTATCCACTGTCTGGGTCAGGCTCTGAGGCAGATAACCTCAGACTGCAAAGATTTCCAATCTCCAGGCCTCCGCAGAGGCTATTCCCTCTGCCTGGAATGCTCTTCCTCTTTTCACACCTACTCATCCTTCAAGACCCAGTGCAGGGATCTTCTCCTCCAAGAAGCTTTCCCTGACCCTGGCTCCGTCAGTACCTCTGGGCCTTCACAGCCCTAGGCCCATCCCTGCTTCCCAGGGCTGATCTTGTTGTATCGCTGTGTCTGTGTGTGACTCCATCTCCTGGTTACACCAGCAGGCCCCACTGCCGCCGGCATCGCCAGGCAGAGGGGGTAGGAGGGAGCCCTGCCTGGACTCTGGCCAGTAGTGTGCCTGAGACCAGTCACACCATCTTTCCAGCCTCCCTTCCCCATGCCTCCAGACACCCAGTTCTCTGGAGGCTTTCTGGAGGCAGTGGCCAGCCTGCTGTCACTCAAGGGCAATGTCCCTCCCCAGGAGACAATGCGAGAGAAGATCTTCACACCCCTGACCGTGGAGAGCGCCGTGGATGCCAGGTGAGGCTGCACCTCTCCCTGCCTGAACCACCAGGTCTCCACACCCCTGCCACTGTGTCCCACCCACCCCTCGCACCACCTCTGCTCCAGGGACGCCATTGCCAAGGTCTTGTATGCACTGCTGTTCGGCTGGCTTATTGCCAGGGTCAACGCACTAGTGTCCCCACGGCAGGACACGCTGTCCATCGCCATCCTGGACATCTATGGCTTCGAGGTGGGGCTGCATGGGGGGGCGAGGGGTGGGGGAATGTAAAGTGGGGCCTCACCTCCCTCAGGGTGGCAGGCTACCCTTCTGTCTGTCTGTCTGTCTGCCCCCAGCAGTGCCACCCTCCCTTCAGGGATCGCTCCCTTATCATCACGTCCCTTGTCTCCTTCTGTCTTCTTCACTCATCCACAAGGACCCCTGAGGCCTTCAAGGGCCAGGCACAGTGCTGGGCAATGCTAGGGACCCCGAAAGGACCAGACCAGGGCCTTGCCCTTGGGGAGATTGTAGGTGGGACTGGGGCTGGGTGCAGACTCTGACACACAAGCCTGTATGATCAGAGCCATTAGAGAAGCAGCCCAGCCCTGCGGGAGCCCACCAGAGGGCACCCTTAACTCAACTGGGCAGGGATCAGGGAAGTCTTCCTGGAGGGGGAGGAGACATTCCTGGGAACCAGTAAAACCATTCTAGGTGGAAGGAACAGCATATGCAAAGGCTGGGAGGTATGGCAGGGCATGACGTCTGGGGAGGTGACTTCATGTGTGGGGGTGACTTCTGTGTGAGTACACAATGAAATGCTGAGAGATGGCAAGAGCATCACAAAAGCAATGGCGAGCACTCACATGGCGCCTGTTATGCGCCAGGTGCAGTTCTAAGCACTTTATTAATTCTTTATCCTTATAGCAACCCTATGAGGCAGATACTGCCAGTATCCTGATTTTACAGATGAGGACGCTGAGACACAGAGCACTTGTTCAAGGTCACATAGCTAGAAACTGGCAGAGCTAGGATTTGAACCCAGGCAGAAGGCCACAGAGGCTGGGCCCTTGGCCACCGCCTGTGCTGTCAGGACCAAAACTGTCAGGCTCTGTCCTATGTGCAGGAGGGTTCTGAGCAAGCGGTCTGTGGTTGGGCTTCAGCTTTTTGAAGCTGCAGCCATGGAAGGCAGGGCCTAAGGTGGGGACAGATGGGCTGCTGGAGGGACCAGGCCCAGCCTCACCATCCCCCTGGCAGGATCTGAGCTTCAACAGCTTTGAGCAGCTGTGTATTAACTACGCAAACGAGAACCTTCAGTACCTTTTCAACAAGATCGTCTTCCAGGAGGAGCAGGTGTGCAGGCCCCATTAACACTCCCATCTGTCTTCACTGGCCAGTGGGCTGCCTTGGAGACAGACAACAATGTGCTGGTCCTTTAAGGGCAATTCCAAGGTTGTCAGTGGAGGGAAAGGCATTATAAGCAGAGGGCCAGCATACACACAAGGACTGTGTTCTGGAGGGAAAGGTGCCAGGGTGCTGAGCCCAGAGAGGAGTCCTCTTGGGGGGGAGGTCCTTCTTGCCCTCTGCTAGACTGTCCCAGGCAGAGGGAGCAGCAGGGCCATGAAATGGCTTATGTTGCCCTGTTAGGAGGGGAGCTCCCTGTGCTAGGAGGTATGCAAGCAGAGGTATCCCTGGCCAGGCTCCTTCAGATGGATTCAGCCTGGGGGGTAGGGTGGGAGGGCCCTGGGCAGGGTGGGAGGCTGAGCCCCTGCTGCCCACTGCCTGCAGGAGGAGTACATCCGTGAGCAGATCGACTGGCGGGAGATCACCTTTGCAGACAACCAGCCCTGCATCAACCTCATCTCACTGAAGCCCTACGGCATCCTGCGCATCCTCGATGACCAGTGCTGTTTTCCCCAGGTGGGCCTCGGGCACTGTGTGAGCCTAGTCAGGTCACTGTGATCGCTGAGCCTTGTGTCCTCATCCTACCCTGAGTCCTTCATTCCTCTCTGCTCTGGTCTTGGGTGGGAGGAGGTGGTGGTGAGTGGTCGGGGCACCTAATCTACCATTCACAACCTGGGGTGATCGAGGCTGGATAGGGTGCTGTGGGTGTCCAGGGGAAGGGCTAAACTAGCCTGGGAAGTCACAGGAGGCTTCCTGGAGAAGATAACCTTGGGGTTGGGCCTCAAATCCCGATTGCAGAACTCAAGGAGGGACAGCAGTGGGACTAGAGAATGCAAAGGCAGCTGGGAGCAGAATCAGCCACACCTGTTTGCAGGGGTCTACTTAGGCCTCCAGTTCCTGATTGAAGCACTCTCCCCCGACCCAGGGCGGTGGGCAGCCATGGGAAGCTACAAGTTGTTCCTCTCTAGTGCCCACTGAGGAGCAGTCAGGGCTGGAGAATTTGCCACCAGGCCAGGAACAGGGTGTCCAGGGCGCTACCCACCCACTGACTCTTGCCTGCCCCCAGGCCACAGACCACACATTCCTGCAGAAGTGCCACTACCACCATGGCGCCAACCCACTTTACTCCAAACCCAAGATGCCACTGCCCGAGTTCACTATCAAGCACTATGCAGGCAAAGTCACCTACCAGGTGAGCCCTGAGACAGCTGGCATGGCTGCTGGTGCCGCAGTTCCCCCAGCTGTTGGAGACATAGGAGCACTACAGGGCCCCAGACATTCACACTTGGTTCCAATTCTGGCTCTGCTGCTCCTTAGCTGTGTGACCTTGGGCAAATCGCTTAACCTCTCTGAACCTTAGTTTTCTCATCTGGAAAATGGGGATAACAATAATGCCCATCTCATTGGGTAGGTGTGAGAAGCGTAAGGTGAGCTTGAGAAAGAGTAGCTATTATCCATAATGGTATCACTGTGGTCACCCTCATCACTGTTATCTAAGGCACATTCCTGCCCGGGAGGTGTCTCAGGCTAGGATTCCAAGCCTCTGTCCCCATCTGGGCCTTATTTTTCTCAACGTCCTCCAATGAGGGCAGGGCCAAGACTCAGACTGGTCACATGAAGCTTTAGCTAATGTCCTCCTCCCCCAGCAGGAGGGGTCGAGGAGAAGGGGTTATAGCAGCGGGGAGGGTCCAGTCCCTCCTGGGATAGACAGAGGCCTGGAGGGTCAGGGCCAGGATTACCGGGGGAATGTGAGCCTTCGACCCCGTGGAGGGAGGAACGGAGGAGGAGGAGCTGATGAACTCTGGGATGGGCTCTCCCTCACCCTGCCCCGCAGGCTGCGCGGGATGGGGGTGGGCAGGGTCCACCTTGAGCCGCCCACTGTTCCCCCTTTTCAGGTGCACAAGTTCCTGGACAAAAACCACGATCAAGTGCGCCAGGACGTGCTGGACCTGTTCGTGCGCAGCCGGACGCGGGTGAGCGAGCGACGCCTCCCGCTCTGACCCCGCCCCCAGGCTTGGCCCCGCCCCGAGCGCCGACCGCCCCGCTTTAGGGCTGCCCAGTCCTGGCTGCCGCTAGCCGTGGGCTGCCCTCTGACTGCCCGCAGTCCAGCGGCCAGACCCTGACCCTGCTCCCACCCCTAACCCTGTACCCCCCCAGCCTTGACCTTGCCCCATCGCCGGGCTCATGCTCGCCTGGCTTCCTGCCAGACAGCTCTCCCAGCACCGCTCTGATGTGCTCCCGCCGCCGCCCGCTCAGTCCTGTTTCTCCCGGGCGGGCGCTGCCATGAGGCCCTGGGCAGAGCTTAGCGGACCCAATCTGAGTTCCCTGAAGGCTTGGTGGGGGCCCTGCACCCCAGCCCCACTACCGGCCAGCAGATGGCCCTCTGACAGAGCACAGGCAGGGTCGCAACACCTTCCCTACCTGGCCCTCTGCTTCCTCCTCTGAACTGGGCACCCTCCTGGTGAGGTCATTGCCAGAGTTCATAACCATGTGTATAACAGGCTACCTCTGGGCCAAGCATGTGACACGGTCAGTGACTGTGTGTTCCCCATACTGAAGGGAACAAAAGCCCAATTATGGGATGAGTCCCTTGGAAGATGCTAAGCCTCCTGTTTTGAGAAGCGTATGAGCCAGGACAGAGGCCTTGCAGAGAATGGGGGTGGGCATAGGTGGGGGGTGGTTACGATTAGTTTTCAGATCCCTCCAATCCAGAGACCTGACTCCCTTTGTTCTCTCTTTTTCCCTCCTCGTTTCTATCTCTTGGCCCTTACCTCTCTGTCCGTGTCTTGCCTACCTGTCATCCCATCTCTCATTGTCTTGACCCTGACCTGCCTGCTGCAAACCTCTGCCCAGGTGGTGGCACACCTCTTCTCCAGCCACGCCCCACAGGCTGCCCCTCAACGCCTGGGCAAGAGCAGCTCCATTACCCGGCTCTACAAGGCGCACACAGTGGCCGCCAAGTTCCAGCAGTCGCTCCTGGATCTGGTGGAAAAGATGGAGAGGTAGGGGGACAGATCACCCAACCTCACCTTTAACCTACCCCATGACCCTCGGTGGGTGAGCACCGTCTTTTTCTGAGGCCTCACACTGCCCTCCTCCTGCCACTGCCAGGTGTAACCCCTTGTTCGTGCGTTGCCTGAAGCCCAACCACAAGAAGGTAAACAAGAATTAAAGCCTCTGGGAGAGCCAAATATTCCTCCCTGTACTGTGTGACCTTGGGCAAGTGGCTTGGCCTCTCTGGACCTCCATCTTCCCAGCCTACCATGGGGATTATTCACCATTGATAACTCCCTTTGCACATGAGTGGGCCAATATACAGACACCCTCTCTGGGCATCCCTACAGGAGCCAGGTCTCTTTGAGCCAGACGTAGTGATGGCGCAGTTACGCTATTCAGGGGTGCTGGAGACTGTGCGGATCCGCAAAGAGGGTTTTCCAGTGCGGCTGCCCTTCCAGGTGTTCATCGACAGGTATCTTGGTCAGGGTAGTTCCTGAGCTCCATGTAACCCTATGCAACTCCCCATGGCCCCAGGAATACATAACACAGGCAGTACAGGACTTGCCATGCACAGTTGCTCAGGTTATACACTACACAAGACCACAACATGCTAGCTATTATGAAATAGATATATTTATTAATTTACCTTTTATTGTAGTTTTATTATATCTGGGTTGATAAAAAAAGAGTGATTTTAAGTTATTATAACAAATTTCCAGCAGATGGCAGTAAAGTATCTTGTTCTAGTAAAATCATCTATTACAACAATTTTTGAACATCCAGAAGTAAAGAGTCTTGAGAATGGAGTGCCCTTTTCTCTCTAGAAGACACTATGAGTGTCTTCCCACCACTGGGACTGGGCCTCCTGGATACAGGGGCTGGGGGTGGTAACCCCATGGTCTAGTAGACACCTAGGATAGGTCTCAAAGCCCCAGACTGAGTTTGGGCCCCCGTAGGTACCGCTGTCTAGTGGCCCTCAAGCACAGCCTACCAGCTAATGGGGACATGTGTGTGTCAGTGCTGAGTCGCCTGTGCACAGTCACGCCAAACATGTATCGCGTTGGAGTCAGCAAGGTGAGTCCCACCCACAGCCAGCCCCTGGAGATTCCAAGTTCGGGGGCTCTAGAACTGCAGCCTCTTGAGTCAGAAATGTTCAAGCTAAAGACTATCATCCCAGAAGCAATCCAAGTGACTTTGGTACATGGATTGCTAATCCCACCTCCAGACCTTTGCTCAGGCAGTTCCCACTTCCTAATTCATCACCACCCTTTGGCCATCTCCCCAAACCAAGCCCATCCCTCCAGCCCAGCTCCAGGAGGCTGCCCTGTCTATTCTGTTGCCATGGACTTCCAGAGAGGGAGGGGCCCCTAATCCAGCCTCCTGGCTCTTACCTGCCTGGGTGCCTGCCTCCTGTCCTCAGCTGTTCCTTAAGGAGCACCTCCAGCAGCTCCTGGAAAGCATGCGGGAGCACGTCCTGAATCTGGCAGCCCTCACACTGCAGCGCTGCCTCCGAGGTTTCTTCATCCAGCGGCGTTTCCGCTCTCTGCGCCGCAAGATCATCTTGCTGCAAAGCCGGGCCCGTGGCTACCTTGCCAGGTAGGGTCCAGAGAAGGCAGAACTCCCTGGAAACCCATGGACAGGCTTTGGAGAGGCCATGCCTGACCTCAGGTCATGAGCTCCCTGTCCCTGGAGGCGTGCAGGCTGAGGGTGGGGGGCCCCTGCTGGAAGGATGGTCAGTTTCTCTGTGTCTCTGATTTTGGATGCCCTTCCCACCTACCCCCAGGCCCTTGTAACTAGTGGATGGGAATGCATCGGGCTGAGAGGGGCCCTACCCTGCATCTCAGGGACCTTGAGACTATAACCTCATGGGAAATGCATGGTCAGGCCCTGCCACTTAGTTCCACGCTCCCAACCAGTACCGGTCCTCGGCCTTCAGGAACTGGGCCGCATGGCAAGAGGTGGGCGGCGAGTGAGTGAGCAAGGCTTCATCTGTATTTACAGCTGCTCCCATTGCTCACATCCCCCCAACTTGGTCTGTGGAAAAACTGTCTTCTCTGAAACTGGTTCCTGGTGCCAAAAAGGTTGGGGACTACTGACTTAGGTGGCCCTGTGACCTGTGACACTGCCCCTTTCTGAGCTCCAATTTTCCTTTGTGCCAGAGGGCCCCAGAGTGAAGTGTGGGCCCTGGCTCCAGGCCAGGCTGGCAGGGGCATCCCTGCCCCTGAGCCACCCTGTCACCCTGTGGCCTCAATCCCTAACCCCTGTCTCCCTGCCCCAGGCAACGCTATCAGCAGATGAGGAGGAGTCTGGTAAAGTTCCGGTCCCTGGTGCACGCATACATGGGCCACCAACGCTACCTCAAGGTACGAGCCTTGCCCCATCTGGGCCCGCAGAGCAGCAGAGATGGGGAGGAGGCACTTAGCACCCCAGAGGAGACTTTTGGCCTCAGATTGTGTTAGATTCCGTCCACCCTCTGCCCCTCACTGGCTGCGTGACATTGGGAACTCTCTAGCCTCAATTTCCCCATCTGCACCTTCAGACTGTGGAGAAAGTTAAGTGAGACATGGCATGTGAAGGATTTGGCCCGGTGCTGGGTTCACAGTGGGGCCTTCAGGAGTTGGGTACGATTAGAATTTGGCGATGGAAACATCACGGGTTATGGTTTTCACGCCAGTCCTGGCCCACTGTTGTGTAAACTAGCCTCCAGAAAGACAAACGCAGTTCCCAGAGCACTGGGGAAACACGCAGCCTTGACTGAAGGCGTTGTGGAGCTGCAGAGGAGGGCTTCCTCACACAGTGCGCAGCCACTCGGCAGATACCCTCTTGTGCCTCTCTTGTCCCCACGATTTTTCCCCCTGCGCCCTTTGCCTCTTGCTCTCTCTCCTGTCCCCTCCCTCTTTCTCTGGCCACACCTCTGCCTCCCCTTCCCCATCTGTGAAGTCACCTTCAGATGACAGGCAAGATGCCCCCTCTCGGCCTGTGTGGCCGCCCGGGCCCCGGGCCTGCCGTGGTCTCTGCCCGCCATTCCCGCCTTGACCATCTGCTCTCCTGCAGCTGAGGGCAGAGCGGAAGTGCCAGGCGGAGGAGGCGCGGCGGCGGGAGCAGGAGGTGGGTGTGGGGGGTCCGGGTGGCAGAGGGGCCAGGGAGGGAGGCCAGCAGGTGGGGGTGTGGCAGGCCTGTCGCTGCCCCATGCGGTGTTCCTGCAGGAGCTGAGCAAGCGGGAGGTGGTGGCCGTGGGGCACCTGGAGGTGCCGGCTGAGCTGGCTGGGCTCTTGCAAGCAGTGGCAGGTTGGTAAGCACTGGGCAGACGGAGGCACAGGTGGACAGGGGGCAGGCACCATATGCCCTCCCCTCTCCACAGGCCTCAGGCTGAATCAGGCGCCCAGGGTGGCTCCTGTGCGGAGTCCCCGGCTCCAGGCTGAGCCCCGCGTCACGCTGCCCCTGGATATCAACAACTTCCCCATGGCCAAGTTTGTCCGGTGCCACTTCAAGGTAAGGGCTGGCAGAGGCCCAAGGTGCCCCGGCCAGTGGGCCCTGACCAGTTAGAACTGACATTGTGCTGGTTCCTGGCTGTGCCCCGTGCTGTTGAGTGTGAGTTTCAGTTGCTGGACTGTGGGGGATCTGGACCTTCCCGGGAGGCCAGGCAGCAGCGGAGGCCCTCAGTGGCTCGGGCAGGGCTGTTTCCCAGCTAGTCTGGAAACATCTCAGAAATTGAGCATCTGGTGGAGCCACAGCATGTCAGCCTTGCTCTAATTCCCTCCAGGAAAGGCCCAGATTGGGGGCTCATCCTGTCCCCACCACTGGCTGGCTGAGGGCCAGTGTGGCCCCTCACTGTCCTCAGTTTCCTCATCCATATAGTGAAGACAGGCCCACAGGCTCTGGGGCCCCCACCTGGCACAGGGCAGTGGATCCGGATGTGCCCATCAGTCCTGGCTCTGTGTCCTCATGTGTCTTCCCTGTGCCCCTAGGAACCTGCCTTTGGGATGCTGACAGTGCCCCTGAGGACACCCCTCATGCAGCTGCCAGCCGAGCAGCATGCAGAAGCCGTGAGCGTCTTTAAGCTGGTATGGGGTCCGCCCCAGCCCGCCTTGCAATTCATGGTCCCTGCCCACAAGGCCAGCCATGAGGCCCCCGTGCTGCCCTCCCCAAGCCTCCCCCAGGAGCCCCACGCCTCTTCCTTGGAGGAGATACTTTTATGTCAGTGGGGGGATCTGGCTTCCACTCTGGGGACAGGCGACCTTTCTTTTCCCAGCCATCTCTCTGGTGAAAAAGCTGCCTTGGAGCCTCTCTGGAGTCTCCCAGGGACACCCAGAAGAGACTTAGGTTCTCTCTTCAACAACTCCTCAGTCTGAGGGGGTGGCAGAGCAGACCTGGCCAGTGGCCACCAGCATGGACAGAGGGAAGCACCAAGGCTAGGGAGTCCAGTGAGGCCACTAATTCAGCCCTGAGCCAGGTCAGAGAGGGCTTCCTGAAGGAGGGAGCATTTGAGCTGGAGGGAAATTTGCAAGGCAGGGAGGGTGGAGAAGGCACAGAGAGAAGCAGAAATTGGGTGGTTAGGACAGAGGAAGGCAAGGGTGAGAGTGGTCAAAAGGCCTTGATTGCAGACCCAGAGTTCGGATTTCATCCCAAGGGACCCAGGGAGCCTCAGCTTCCATGGGAAGGATGTGGTCATATCTCAATGTTAGAAAGAACCCTCTGGGGCCTAGGTAGAGCAGGAAATGAGGGGCTAGCTGGAGGCCAGGGGTGCAGGGAGGAGGCTGGGGCTGTATGGGGAGCCATGGAAGGTTCATGAGCAGGAGAGAAAGTCGGCATGTACTTTGGGTCTTTTTTCCCATAGTTGGGGTGAACTGCCTGGTTGTTTGGCATAGAATGCGGCAGTTATGTTGTAACATGAGGGGCCTTCACACAGGCAGGGGGACACATGCGAGGGACATGAGAGGGATGCGTGTTGGGTGGAACTGATAGGAGCAACTTTCCGGGAGGCCCAGGAGAGTCTGTCTGTGGCCCAGATCATGCGTTTCATGGGTGACCCCCGCCTGCGTGGCGCCCAGGAGACTGTCTTCGGGAACTACATTGTGCAGAAGGGGCTGGCAGTGCCTGAGCTGCGGGACGAGATCCTGGCACAGCTGGCCAACCAGGTGTGGCACAATCCCAATGCCCACAATGCCGAGCGCGGCTGGCTGCTGCTGGCCACCTGCCTCAGCGGCTTTGCACCTTCCTCGCGATTCAGCAAGTACCTCCTCAAGTGAGTGGGGCCTGGCAGGGGCTGGGGCATGAGGGATGGTGGCCCTGGCAGTAGGGTCTGCAGCGGGCATCTTAAAGGTCAGGCCAGGAGGGAGGTCTCTGTGCTCAGAGGTCAGGCCGGGAGGCTGCCAGGGCTGCTGTGCGTCTCCACTGGGCTCAGGCAAGAAAGAGGGGCAGGCCCACTGCCGAGGATCAGAGTCGGGGCAGACTGGATAAAGGATTTCCAGAACTCAGAGGAGGTCAAGGCCAAGGTGTGGGGAATTTGGAAAAAAGTCTTGATCTTTCACTGCATGGGAGTGTAATGGGGTGGTTAGGAACATGGATGCTGGACTCAGGCAGTCTGGGTTCAAATCCCGGTTCAGCCACATATGAGCTGTGTGACCTTGAGCAAGTTACTTAACCCCTCTGGGCCTCAGTTTCCTCATCTGTAAAATGGGGATAATAATACCGACCTCATAGGCTATAGTGAGCACATGTGAAGTGCTTAGAACAGGCAGGCAGATGGTAAGTGCTGTGTGGGCATAACTATCACAGTGATGTCACCCTGCTGGATAGGAAGGATGATTTATAAGGGAAAGAGCTTGGGCAGGCCCTGGGTGTGAATCCCAGCTCTGATACTTACCTGCTGTGTGGCCTGGAGCAAGTTACTGCCCCTGTCAGAATTTACTTCTCTCCTGTAAATCGAGGATGGTAGCAGGACCCACCTAACAGAGTGTCTGTGAGCCACAGAGCGTATACAGCCTCACTCAGACCAGGTGCAGTAGGTGGGCGTCACTGGCCAGTCTTGTGACTCCACGGCCACCATGGCAGCATGGCACTAGGTTCCCTCTTGCAGCTACAGTGGGGCTCACCTCTGCCCTCCTGGCCAGGCCTAGCAGTGGGGTGGGGAGCAGGGTGGCATGAGGAGTGCCTGTCCCTAGGAGGGCTCAGGCTCGCTGGCCTGGATGCAGTTGAACCCTCACAGCCATCTCTGCCATAGGTGAGAACCTGGAGGAGAGGCTGTGGGAGGGCAGGTGACCACCCTGTCGGGGAGAGGATGAGGCAGAGTCCTCCAGAGCCATGTTCTTGCCCATACCCGGCTGCAGACCCAACCCTGTCAATGACATTTCACTCCAACAAGCCGGAACCTCTTTGGCCTGTCCTTGGACCTCTGTACTGGCCTAAGATACTTGTGGGCTAGCCTAGGACCCTTTCAGTTTAGCCATGGAATTCTGGGCAAGCCTGAAATCTTTTCTAGGCTAGCCTCAGAACTCTGGGCTAGCCTGGGACCCCTTCAGTGTGGTTCCAGAGCTCTGGACTATAGCGCAGGATCCTTTTGAACTAGCCTGGGGCCTTTTCCGCCTCCGCTTAGATGTCTGGACTAGGCTGCGCCTTTCTCAGACTAACCTCAGAATTCCCTACGCTACCCCCGCCCCTCCCTAGCCTCAGATCCCTCTTGGTCCTAGCTCCAACTCCTACCCGTCAGGTTTGTGTCTGATTATGGGCGGAATGGCTTCCAGGCTGTGTGTCAGCATCGCCTCATGCAGGCCATGGGCCGAGCCCAACAGCAGGGCGTGGGGGCTGCCCGCACCTTCCCCCCGACCCAGCTTGAGTGGACAACGACCCATGAGAAGGCCAGCATGGTGCTGGATGTGGGCTGCTTCAGTGGTAAGCTGCCTGCCCCCGCCCCTCGTGCTGCCTTCCCTCCCACCCTCCCGGCCGGGAAGCTGGAGTCCGCAGGGCCCAGTAAGCCCGGGAGGTTCTGGAGCTGGGGAAGGCCTCTGGACAAAGTCAGTGTGTGGGGGCTGGACCTGGCCTGGGTGAGGATGTAGATACAGGGGTCCAGGACAAGAGTCAGGACACTGGAGCGGAGGAGGCAGGCAGGGAAGCACAGCCAGGCTGGATTGCAGGTGCCCCAGACTGAGCCCAGCACCGCTGTGCCCCAGGTGACCAGTTCTCCTGCCCGGTGCACTCCTGGAGCACGGGGGAAGAGGTGGCTGGAGACATTCTGAGGCACAGGTTGGCTCCTAGGATGCCCCACCCAGCATACTCTTGTGCACCTGGGGAGGAAGGGAGGGGCAGGAGGCTGAATCCCCTGAGGTCCCAGAGGGCCCACCCTTTTCATGCTTGGGGTCTAGCTTACATCCCTGGGTCTCCCCTAGGCAGCCCCTGATGGCTCTGTCCCTCATTTCCATCCCTCTGCATGCTGTCACCAGGGGGCTGGCAGACAGCTGGCGAGGCTGGACAGTGGCCATGAAGAATGGGGTCCAATGGGCAGAGCTGGCCGGCCATGACTACGTGCTGGACCTGGTGTCGGACCTGGAGCTGCTCACGGACTTCCCTCGACAGAAGTCCTACTTCATTGTGGGCGCAGAGGGGCCTGTAGCCAGCAGGGGAGGCCCCAGAGTGTAGGTAGCTGCCTGGGGCCCCCACATGGATGGCCTCCCCCAGGCAGAAGGCCCCGCCCCCCAGCTGCTGGGAGAGGCTGAGTTCTGAACTTAAGCTTCAGGGTTCTTAAGGAGGTGGAGCTCACCAAAAGATCCTGCCTTTTAAAGGGAAAAAGTCACCCAGATCCAAGGTGCAGAGGAGAACTTGGGGCATTGTGGGAGGGCTGTGGATCTCTCCGGGGTCAGCTGCTCCTTGTTCCCGTTCCTCACAGGGTGTTTGGAAACAGCTGGGACTCAGATGAAGACGCACCCACTAGGCCCCAGCCCCAGGGGCACATGCCCACAGTGCCTGACTCCGATGGGTACTGCAGCCACAATGAGGATGGCACAGATGGGGAGACTGAGGCCCAGAGAGGGACATCAACCCACCAAGGTCAACCAGCAACGGCCACTGTCTCTGGTGGGGAGGGAGCCTTGGGGTACTGTTGGGGGATGGAGATCAGCAGAAGAAAAGAACTTGATTTTCTTGTTTCCCCGCCAGACTTGGACAGCCTTGGAGAGTCTGCTGTGCCCCACAAGGGGCTGGACTGCTACCTGGATAGCCTCTTTGGCCCTGTGCTGTCCTATGGGGATGCGGTAGGGATTCGGGGGGGGCTTTGCAGACAGCAGGCACAGCGTGTCCCCCCCAGGTCACAACATGCACATGGTGACATGGAGCCTCTCAAAGCCAGAGTCGTGGGTGGTGTGTCTTGTCTGGGCCTCTGCTGGGGCTGGGCAAAGAATGAAGGTCTCCCCACAGGTGGAGGTGCTCCTGGCTGGCCCCAGAAGGACCTGCAGCTAGAAGTGCAGGGCCCTGTCATGACCTCTGGTGGGCGCCAGCCCCCCCACCCCACCCCCCCCGGGCCACTAAAATCTCTCTATCTTGGTGGAAGTGACTGACCTTGTTTCCTGAATACTCTGGCCCCAGATCTCACGAGACCCCCTAAGGTACTCCTGCTCACTCAGGGGCCTCTCCAGCACCCTTCTGTGGCCCCTGGTGTGATGTGCTTCCCTGAGCAGGGCACAGCCCCTCTTGGAGCCTCAGTTCACTCTTCTGTGGAAGAGCGTAGGTTGGGAGCTCACCTGGCTGTAGAGAGACTGACTGGGATGAGCACGGGTAAAGGCTGGCACAAAGCAGACACCTGGCCAGCGGGAGACACCCCCTCACCCCCCCCCCCCGGGTGGAGGAAGTGGCTGGTGTCAGGTGCCTGTTGCCATGGAACCTTGGGAGTGCAGCATTGAGGCAGTCACTCGAGCCACCTCCTGCCCCTAGGACCTGGAGAAGCCAACAGCCGTTGCCTACCGCATGAAAGGGGGAGGCCAGCCTGGCGGAGGCGGCAGTAGCAGTAGTGAAGACACCTCCAGGAGACCCTCAGAGCCAAAGCCAAGTCAGTGCCTCCCCCAGGGTGGTTCTGGGGTTGAGCAGGGCTGGGGCCACTCACTGGTCCTCAGGCAATTTCATGTGCTAGAGCAGAGACAGCCACCGGCATGGTGGGGCTGAGAGGCCGGGCGGACATCGTAGGGATTCCCGCTTCCCTCCAGCTCCCGTGCCCACCTGTGCCCACCTTGTCCCCACACCTTCAGTCCCAGGCCTGGATGCCTCCACGTTGGCCCTGCAGCAAGCCTTCATCCATAAACAGGCCATGCTACTGGTGAGTGAGAGAGGGACTGGCAGGGGACAGAGAAGGGACCTGTGTGGTCACCACTGCCACCTCTCCCCAGGCCCGGGAAATGACTCTGCAGGCCATGGCACTCCAACAGCAGCCCCTGAGTCCTTCCCTGAGATCCTTGCCCCCAGAGGTGAGCCTGGCCCACTCTGGGTGAGGGGGTTGCCTGGAGACACAAGCTGGGAAGGGGAGAGTTTTGCTACTCCAGGGCATCTTTGTGCCTCCCTGAGCCCAGAAGCCACCCAGCCTGTCTTGGACAGAGAAGGGGTCCCTGAGAGCTGGCTGGTGTGTCCCAGGCAGCCTGCCCCATGCCCTGTTCTCTGCAGAAACCCCTAGCACCAGAGGCACAGCCGAAGTCTGTAGGCACCGGTCCCCCTGCCAAGCCTGTGCTCCTGCGTGCCAGTGCAAAGCCCATGGCCCCAGCCCTGCTGGCCAAGGCCCCGAGGCCCCCCACCAAGCCTGTGGCTGCCCCTGTTCTGCCTCAGGACCGGGCTTCTCCAGAAAGCAGTGAGTGCCCCAGCCCAGCCTGGGGGGCTTCCCAGGGTAGGACTGGGGGTGTGGTTGTGTCCCCTGTGGCCTCACCCTGTCCTCTGCTGCCCCCTCGCCACAGCTTTGCCACCCCCAGAGCTGGTCCGGTACTCGACACTCAACTCGGAGCACTTCCCACAGCCCACGCAGCAGATCAGGAACATCGTCAGGCAGTACCAGCAGGGCCGGCCCGAGGCCCTCAGGTCAGCGCTGCCCCCGCCCCAGCCCGCCAGCCTGACAGACGGCAGCCCTGCCGCTGTGCCCGCATGTCCAGCATCAGTGCACCTGCCTGCTGGACTCCACTGCACCATGCCCAGCTGCCTCTAGGGAGTGGGTTTGTTTATGCCAAGGGGTGCAGGCGAGCCCCTGGGGCGAAGGGAGGCCCGACTGCTGTGGGACCTCAGGCCAGTCTCCGCTCGTCTCTGGGTGCACATTTAAAATGATGGCAAGTGGAGGAAGAAGTTCCCTACTGTAGGAATGTGGGGGGCAGAGGGGGACTCAGCGTCCGCCCACCACAGTACCCCAATGCCTACCAGGAAGGACGGCGGGAAGGTGTTCGTGAAGCGGCCGGACCCCCACGAGGAGGCCCTGATGATCCTGAGGGGTCAGATGGCTCACCAGGCAGCAGCGCCTGGCACCCGGGTGAGGGCACAGGGTAGGGCTGGGCCCAGGGGAATTGAGACAACGGAGGGGCCTCCGGGGGAGCTTCAGAAACTAGCTACCCCTGCAAGCCATGGCCCTGCCACTGTCCCCTCCTCAGGGCCTGCTGTTGCCCTGTGAGCACTCTCTTTGGGGTGGGACAGGTGTCCAGAGAGGCTGTGGCCCTGGTGAAGCCAGTGACCAGTGCGTCCAGGCTATCCGTGGAGCCCGTTTCAGGTGAGGGGGCAAGCAGGCAGGGTGGGCACGTGTATGAGTGAGTCTGGGAGACCGGTGAGGCTTGGTCAGTGGCATGTGTGTGTCCGTATGTGTGTGTTATGTGCACATGAGTGTAATGATAATGCCAACACTTAAGTAACAGACCTCAGGCCAGGCCCACCCCGGCCTCGTTATCATACTAAAACTCTTCAAGATAGGACCATCTGTTCCTGTGTGTTACTGGGGGAAATAGAGGCACAGAGCGGAGCGGTTAAGTGGCTTACCCAAGGTTGTACAGCTCGAAAGTGTTAGCCCAGGGCCGAGCATGGGGCTCAGGCCTCCAATCCTAGCAGTTTGGGAGGCCGAGGTGGGAGAATCACTTGCACCCAGGAATTCGAGACCAGCCTGGGCAAAATAGCAAGACCTCATCTCTACAAAAAACTAAAAAATTAGCTGGGTATGGTGACATGCACCTGCAGGCCCACCTACTTGGGAGGCTGGGGTAGGAAGATCCCTTGAGCTAGGAATTTGAGGTTACAGTGAGCTGTGATTGGGCTGCTGCATTTCAGCCTGGGTGGCAAAGTGAGACCCTGTGTGTATATATATTATTAATATATTAATTAGTAGTAAATAAAAACCAAATAAATGAAAAATAAATAATAAGTGTAAAAAATAAGTAAAAGTAGAAAGTAAATAAAAGTAAAAAACAAAAATAATAGACTGGGCGTGGTGGTTCATGCCTGTAATCCTAGCACTCTGGGAGGCCGAGGCGGGCGCATCATTTGAGCTCAGGTGTTCAAGACCAGCCTGAGCAAGAGCAAGACCCCATCTCTACTAAAACTAGAAAAAAATTAGCTGGACAATTAAAAACATATATAGTAAAAATTAGCTGGGCATGGTGGCACATGCCTGTAGTCCCAGCTACTCGGGAGGCTGAGACAGGAAGATTGCTTGAGCCCAGGAGTTTGAGGTTGCTGTGAGCTAGGCTGACGCCACGGGCACTCTAGCCTGGGCAACAGAGTGAGACTCTGTCTCTAAATAAGTAAGTAAAAATTAATCACTTTTTAAAAAGCACCAGGCCAGGGATATAAACCCAGGCCTCCTGGCATCACAACTGGAGCCCTAACCTCTATACCCACTGTCTCTTGGCAGCCACAGTAATCTTAAAAGATATAAATTAGCTCATATGGTGCCTGACAGAAACCCTCTGATGGTCCTACAGTGAGCTCCAGGCTGCTCACTGTGGCCTGTGAGACCCTGCATGATCTGCCCAGCTCCCCAGCCTCATCTCCCACAGTCCCCTTGGCACTCTCTGTTCCTCTCTCTTCCCAGAACACACCAAGCCCACTCTTGCCTCGGGGCCTTTGCACTTGCTCTTCCCTCTGCCTAGAATGCTCTTCCCCAAGATCTTTGCATGCCTGGCCCCTTCTTATCATTTAGTTCTCAGCTCAAATGTCCCAGACCCAGAGAGGTCTGCCTACCCCACCAGGAGTAAAGGACCAGCCCGCGGACTCCCTCCTAAATCACTGCTTTACCTCCCCCAGCTCCTAGCACTGAGATTCTGAAGGGTCTGTTCCACCCACACCTGCTGTGAGACTCAAGGGCAGGGGCCTTGTCTATCTTGTTTACTGGGGCATCCCCAGCCCTTAGTGCAGGCCTATATGCAATAAGTGCTCTATATGTATGTCAAATGAAGAGCTGGGTGGTACGAGTGTGACCCGTGTGAGCAGATGTGCTTGTGGACTGCTCCCAGTCCCTTCCTCCACACTGGGATCACCGCTGGGTCCTCTCTTGGACCCACTGCCTCTCCCGCTTTGTGCTGAGAGGTGCCGGCTCATGCTTGCCCAACCCCTGTGCTCTCCAGCGCTGCCTTCCCGGTCTCTGGAGCCCCCGGAGGAACCCGTGCAGACACAGCTGCACCGCCTTGTCAACCCCAACTTCTATGGCTACCAGAACGCCCCCTGGCGGATCTTCCTTCGAAAAGAGGTGTCAGGCACGGAGCCAGGGGAGGGGATGAATGCGGGCAGAGGTGGTCCAGGTGTTGGGGGATGGGCCCAGGAGAACAGGGTGGGCAGGGCTGAAGCTAGGAGCAGAGTCTGGGAGGCCTGTACAGAGCGGGGCTCTATCTAGGGGGTGTGGCCAGGTGTGAAGCAAGGTGAGGGGGCTGTCAGAAGATACCCACTGAAGCCCTGCCCCCACAGGTGTTTTACCCCAAGGACACCTACAGCCACCCTGTGCAGCTGGACCTCCTGTTCCGGCAGGTGAGATCTCTTCCCTTTCTACCTCAGTGTACTCAGCAGGCAGTGTGGGCACATATACTCGGCTATCCACAAATTTTGCTTCTGAACTCTGGGATTTAGGGTCCTTGACTGGGGTGAGGGTGGGAAACTGTTTTACTGAATCGCCCACTCCCGTGGACAGGGTCAGTGAGCCCACAGTTTGACCCTATCAGAGTCAGAGTTTGTCTGAGCTAGACGGGGCGCAGAGGTCACGTCCACATCCCACCGTGTAGATCAGGAAATGGGCCTGGTGGGAAGGGCTGCCTGGATCGTGGGGCCGAGGAAGAAGGAGAGGGTCCCCGTAAGTGGGATCTGATTTACCAGATGACCTAGTTCACAGATGGCCCACTGCTGCAAAGTGGAACCTTCCACATTCCCAGTCGCCCTAGACCAGCCTGGCCTGGGCCCTAGCTGGGGGGTCCCCGGGCCAACCGCATCACGGCTCATCCCCACAGATCCTGCATGACACGCTCTCGGAGGCCTGCCTGCGCATCTCTGAGGATGAGAGGCTCAAGATGAAGGCCCTGTTTGGTATCGTGGGGGAGGGGAGGGGCACTGATGGGGCAGCCACCAGAGCCATGGCCAGGCCTTTCCTGGGCAGAGACAGGCCGACAGGCCCAGCCCATTGCCTCCCAGATGTGCCCCCTTGCTCTGTTTCTGGCTTCTCGAGCGGCTGAGCTGCGTGCTTGGGGTTCGCAAGGCCTGGTGTACTATGCGGCCTGGGTTTCAGTTTCTAGCGTTGACACTGGTCAGACACCTTCCTGCTGGGTGTCAGCCTCCCTCCCTGACCTCCCCAAGATGTGGGCTGGCAGGGGAACAGGGAGGGCCCTGACCAGGCCTGGCCTCCCGCAGCCCAGAATCAGCTGGACACAGAGCGGCCTCTGGTAACAGAGAGCGTGAAGCGGGCTGTGGTCAGCACTGCACGAGACAGCTGGGAGGTCTACTTCTCCCGCCTCTTCCCCGCCACGGTGCGAGCCCCTGCCTGCCCCCTGCCTGCCCAGGGGATTCAGGGCTGAGGAGAGAAGACCCTCACACGTCCTCATCCCCCACAGGGCAGCGTGGGCACTGGCGTGCAGCTCCTAGCCGTGGCCCACACAGGCATCAAGCTCCTGCGGATGGTCAAGGGCAGCCAGCAGGCCTGTGGGCAGCTACGGGTCCTGCGTGCATACAGGTGGCTGGCAGGCGGAGTGGGGGACAGACGGGCATTGGCATTCCCCTACTCTTTCCACAGCTGCTTACCAAGTACCTGTGATGTGTCAGGCTCTGTGCCAAGCCCTCTAAGCAAGCCCATTTTAGAGCTGGGGAAACTGAGGCTCAGAGAAGTTGCTTGTCTCAGGCCACACAGCCAGGAAGGGGTTGAGTTAGGCACCTGCTACCCTGTCTTGGACCACGTGTCAGCCTCACAGAGCTCACCGTGCAGAGGGGCGGCTGTGCTGCCGATGACCATGTCCTTATGCGGCTGGGAAGGGAAATGGTGCGCCTGTTGTGACACTTTACTAAGTGTTCAGACTCCCTTCCCTGCTAGAAGTCGCTTTTTTCCTTTATAACAGGAGAACAGGAATAGAGCCTTGCTCACTGGTTGGGTGAAAGCTCCTTGCTTTGAAAGGTGGAGAGAATTTGGTCAGCAGGCGAAAGAGAGAACTTTGTGTGGCAGAATCTGGGAGGTTGGACTAAGGGGCAAAAGGGGGAAAGGCCGGAGTGCTGGTCCAGGGGGTGGTAGGAAATGAGCCAAAGCCACTGCCCAGGTCAGAGAGGGCAGGCCGGCGGGTTCTTGGGTCCCATGGGAGTGGGTGTAATGGGGTGAGGTGGGCTGGGCTTCGGGAACGGGGCAGGGCCGGAGCAGAAGTGGCACGATAGGTGGAGGAAGGACATCCCTCTGGCCTTGGGGCCCTGCCCTGATGCCACCGCTCACTCTCCAGCTTTGCAGACATTCTGTTTGTGACCATGCCCTCCCAGAACATGCTGGAGTTCAACTTGGCCAGTGAGAAGGTCATCCTCTTCTCAGCCCGAGCTCACCAGGTCAAGACCCTGGTGGATGACTTCATCCTGGAGCTGAAGAAGGTCAGGGTCCTCCCACAGATGCCCCCTACTCCTGCCACCCAGGGCCAAGGGCCCAAGAGCAGGGCTCTCCCACCCCAGATGTTCACCAGCCCCGCCTGCATGGGAAATGTGTACATGTGTGCGCGCATCAGCGACTGTGTCCGTAGACTTATGTGTGCCTTTAGGCCTATGCACAGGCTGTGCCTTCCATCTGGAATGCCCTTTCCCCCTTTTTCTGCTCCTTCAGAAGCCTTTCCTAATGCCCCCAGCAGGGCGGCCCAGTACTGTCCCTGAGCTCCGTGGCAATCGTGCTCCCAGCCCCCTTTCCGTGGCTGCATAGCTGCTCACTGCATCTCGGTCTCTGTCCATCACTGCCCCCCTGACTGGGCAGGCCTCAGGCCTAAAGCAGGTCACCTCTGTGCCCCAGGCCCAGCACCTGGCCCAAGGAAGGCTTCCGTGGAAAGGTCTGGTGAGGATTGGGTGGGCAAGGCACAAGTGTGCTGTAATGCCTGTCTGTGTCCGTCAGACTCATGTCTCCAGTCCCTCCTCCTACCTTCCCTCTGCTGCCCTAGTGAGTGCTCCCTTCCCTGCGGAGTTGGGGAGGAAGTGACGAACAAGGGTGGCCTAGGCCTTGAGGAGGAGGGTGCAGCCCCTCACCCTACCCCTGGCTGGCCCAGGACTCTGACTATGTGGTTGCTGTGAGGAACTTCTTGCCTGAGGACCCGGCGCTGCTGGCCTTCCACAAGGGTGACATCATCCACCTGCAGCCCCTGGAGCCACCTCGAGTGGGTCAGCGCTGCAGGGGTGGTGGGGGACGGGGAGCGGGGAGGCTAGCCAAGGACCCCCCTGGTGGATGCTGAGATGGGCCTGGCCCGCAGGCTACAGTGCCGGCTGTGTGGTCCGCAAGAAGGTCGTGTACCTGGAGGAGCTGCGGTGCAGAGGTCCTGACTTCGGTAGGTGCCCCAGACCCTGGAAACCCCAAACAGGACACATCATAGTCCTGTGCCCTCACACTGCAGATGCATGACAAGGGTTTCTTGGAGCATGAAAGGGGTCTGCCCTGGCCAGGTCTCCTCAGGTCCCTGCTGTGGCCTGTCTGGCCTGTTGGTGGCCATACAGCCCGTTCTCTGCTCTGCTTGCATGTGTGGCTGAGGGGTCTCCACGGGCATTGGTGTCTCTATGCTTGTGACCTGAGTCTCTGTGTCACCTCATGCCTGAGCATTCACAGGCACTGCTCTGCCTTTTTGCTTCACTGCCACTCTTGTCCTGTGGCCCTGAGAGACCCTTTCCTTCCCTGAGCCTCTGTTTCCTCACCTGTAAAATGGGCTCAATGCCATGGCCTCCCTTACAGAACCCTAATGAGGGGTTAAGGAGGTACCCAGGTATCCCTTAGGGGCCCCTTAGTCCCAAGACAAGACCCTTTTTTGCCTCAGATCCTTTACAGACCCTTAATCCACCTGCTAGGCTGGAGGTTCGGGACCATCCATGGGCCCGTGGGCCACTTCCCTTCAGAGCTGGTGCAGCCGGCTGCCGCCCCCGACTTCCTGCAGCTACCAGCTGAGCCAGGCCCTGGCCAGGCCGCTGCTGTAGCTGCTGCAGTGGCCTCTACAGCCGCCGCAAGGGAGGTGGGCCGCAGGAGAGAGGTGAGACCTGCTTGTGGGGTGGGGGCACGAGGGGTAGGGCAGGTCAGCTGGGAGGAGGCGGTTGCCAGCAAGGGTGGCCAGGGGCGTGGCCAGTCCTGGACTAGGGTGAACTAGGTAGAGTGAGCCACAAGTGTGGCCCACAGAATGTGCCCAGAGATGGCTGGAGATGTCGGGCTAGGGACGGGTTGGGGTCAGATGGTTGTGACCAAGGCAGTGGGGCCACACCAGCGGCCGCCAGTGGGCGAGGTCAGCCTGGGATGGGCCGGGACTGGGCGAGTGGGGCGGGGCGGGCTTGTGGAGGGGAGCTTCCAGATCAAACTAAACGAGGGCCTTGAGGTAGTTGGGGAAGCGGACTGGGGCAGGGTCTGGCCCGGTGGGTGTGGCCCAGTGGGCCAGGGGGCAGGGCAGGCAGCAAGCCAGGTCAGGTCGTGGGCCGGCTGAGAGGGTGAGGTCGGTCCGGATGGCTGGCTGGGTGGGCAGCCTGAAAGAGTCCGCGCCCAGTCAGAGGGGTTGAGTCAGCTTAGACTGGAGAGCTAGGCCGGCTGTGGCATCTTCCTGCAGGGTCCCCCAGTCAGGGCCCACTCTGCTGACCGTGGGGAGGACACTCCAGCGCTTCCACTGTACACAATGCTTGAGTTTGCCCAGAAGTATTTCCGAGACCCTCAGAGGAGACCCCCGTGAGTGGTGGCCCCAACCCTGTTCCCCACACTGGGAGGGTTCTTCTGGGCTTCTTGCAGCCTGTCGGGCTGGGAGGCCCCATTCTAGTGGGAGGGATAAGAGACCACCCAAGTGGAGGGCCCACCTTCAGTCTCAGCCCCTGGGGGCCTTCCTGCCTGCTAGACTGACCAGAGCCGTGGGCCAGGAACATTCCCATGTGGGAAAAGAATGTAGTAAAGGCTCCGAGGCAGGACAGGTCAGTAGCACCCACCTCCTGTTGCAGGGATGGCCTCAGGCTGAAATCCAAGGAGGGTCGAGAGTCCAGAACCTTGGAGGACATGCTTTGCTTCACCAAGGTGTCCAGTCCCAGGCCTCAGTTTCCCTGTCTGTAAAATGGTGATGCACGAGTGCCTCCCAGGCCCCTGGGGCCAACAAGCTTGTCTTCAGTGAGACCTTCCAGCTCTCAGCACTCTAGGGGCCTGGTTCCTCCCAGGGGCAGCATCTGTCCTCAGTGTTGGGCCTGTCTCCCCTTGTGTGACATGGAGCCCCCTGGCATCATACAGCCTTAAAACACAATGTGGCCGCTTCTGTCTGACATGCCCCTCCCCTATCATGACACAGCTCCCTTCCGTCACAGATCCCGCTCCAGGAATCCCTCATCGAACTCAGTGACAGCAGCCTCAACAAGATGGCCACGGACATGTTCCTAGGTGTGGGGGTGGGACTGCAGCCAGGGTCCTGGGCCGGGTGGAATCCAGCGCTGTGTGACCCTGCTTGTCACCACTCCTCTCTGGTCCTCAGATTCTACCCCCACCCCCAACTCAGCTGTAGAACACCTTTAAGAGAATAGAAGCTTCCAGCTGCCTGTGGCCAAGGCTCCTAGGGAGTGAGGGGCTCAGCCCTGGGTCCCTCAGGGGTGGGTGGGCTGCTGGAGGGTTGATGGGCCTGAGTGGGATGGGTCTTTCCTGCAGCTGTGATGAGGTTCATGGGGGACGCCCCGCAGAAGGGCCAGAGTGAACTGGACGTGCTTTGCACCCTCCTGAAGGTCAGTCCAGCTGACATTGCCAGATGCCCCCTTCTCTGCTCTGTGGCTCAGTTTCCCCATCTGTCAACCAGAATCACAGGACATTAGGGTGGGAAGCGTCTCCCATGGCCCAAAGAAAAATGCATCCCACTGGTGGAGAGAGGGCTAGAGAAGGGGCACCAGGCCTACCTCCAAGCGCCCACCCTGTTCTGCACCTGGTGTGTGGCATGGCCCCTCACATGTCTAGCATGTGATCTGCCTGCCCTCCTTCAGCTGTGTGGGGACCATGAGGTCATGCGGGACGAGTGTTACTGCCAAATTGTGAAGCAGATCACAGACAACACCAGCTCTAAGCAGTGAGTGAACTGGGCCTTCCCCGCCATTCCCCTACTGCGTCCATGCCCCAGGAGGGGCCACTTCAGCCTCCTGCCTCCCCAGGCCTGTCCCCTCCTGGATTCTCTCCCTTTCAGCCCCTTCCTCACTCAATAGAGCACATGTTTTGGGGATTGCATGGTCTGGGATACACCATTTCTGCTCTCTGAGCTTCAGTTTCCTCATCTTTAAAATGCCAGTGATAATGTATAAGTCCAGATTGTTGGTTATAAGCTGGTTTAAGCAAGAGAGAACTTACTGGTTCGTGTAACTGCAACGAGTATATGGCTTCAGGCATAGCTGGATCCAGGTCCCATTAAGAAGCAGGCTTTCTCTGTCACCTGGTCTTGCTTTCCTCTGTGTTGATACTATTCTCAAGCAGCCTCTCCCACAGGTTGGTAAGGTGGCAGCTCTGGGGAGACATTTCCTCAGAAATGTCTTTCCCTCAGCAATCCTAGGGAAAGCAAGATTGCTCCAATATTTGCCACAGAATTTCCCAAATACAGTCTTTTTTTTTTTTTTTTTGAGACAGAGTCTCACTCTCTGTAGAGTGTAGAGTGCCGTAGCATCAGCCTAGCTCACAGTAACCTCAAACTCCTGGGCTCAAGCAATCCTCCTGCCTCAGCCTCCCGAGTAGCTGGAAATACAGGCATGTGCCACCATGCCCGACTAATTTTTCTATATATGTTTTTAGTTGGCCAATTAATTTCTTTCTATTTTTAGTAGAGATGGGGTCTCGCTCTTGCTCAGGTTGGCCTTGAACTCCTGGGCTCAAGCAATCCTCCCACCTCGGCCTTCCAGAGTGCTAGGACCACAGGTGTGAGCATCATGCCCAGCCCCCAAATCGAATCTTATTGTCCTGAGTTAGTCATATGTTCAACCCTGAACCAACCACAGTGGCTGAAAGGATACAGAGTGCTGATTGGTTAGACCTGGGTCATGTGGCTGCAGTATTCTAATTGGCCAGACCTGATTCTCATGCCCATTTCCAAACCACAGGGATCCAGAGAGGGGTGGGTGGTTTCCCAATGGAAGCCCGAATGCTGTCCCCAGATGTCCATGGCAGTGTGAAGATGAATTACTATGTTTGGCTCGGTAGGGCCAGCATACAGTCTGTGTTCAATGTGTATGCCACTCTGGTTACCATTGGGCCCACCCTCCTGTCCCCATCTGCTCTAATTCCTCACTTGCCCTCCATTTCCCCAGGAATCTTAGAACCACTCAGCTTATCCTCTTGCTCCTCCCAGCCCCAGGCCTTACCTGCCACTCCCTCTGCACAGGCCCAGCAGGTTCCCCTTTGCCTGAAGCCTTCCCCAGAGAGATCCTCTACCTTGGGAAGATGTCCAGGGCCTCATCCCTTTCCTTCCCTATCTCTCACCCTGACTTTCCAGGTAGAGTAGACCTGCATGGCTTTGGGGCCCACCTATCCTGATCTCACTGAGCATGGAGCAGCATCCTCAGGGGACAGGAACTGCCTAAAAGCTAGAAGCCTCCAGCCCAATCCCAGGAGGCTCCTAGCACACACCCTCGTGCTGTGGCCACCTGTGACGTGGCCTCCTGTGTACATCCTTGCAGGGACAGCTGCCAGCGAGGCTGGAGGCTGCTGTACATTGTGGCTGCCTACCACAGCTGCTCTGAGGTCCTCCACCCACACCTTATTCGCTTCCTCCAAGACGTGAGCCGGACCCCAGGCCTGCCCTTCCAGGGTGAGGGCCCAGTGAGTGGGGACCCAGGGGTGATGCTGCTCATATGGGGACTGAGTTGGTAGCTGACAGGAGGGGAAGCCCAGAGGGCCTGGCCCTTCACAGATGCTGGGCAATGTTTACTAGTATTAATTTACTCCCCAAACATTTGTGGAGGTCCCACAGGGGCTGACACGACGGGTTCTGATCTAATGGTGGGATGGCCAGGGAAAGCTTCGTGGAGGAGGTATTGTCCTGGGTGGGCAGGATTTCCAGGGGACTGAGTGGCAGGAGCAAAGACTCAGATGTGGGCATGTGTGGAATGTGGCAGAAGAGGAGAAGGAGGTGGGCCAGAACCCGGAGTACTGGGATGACGCTTGCTGCTCTGGCTGCTGGGACTCAGCAGGGGTCTTTGTTTTTTGGGTTGTTTTTTTGTTTTTTTTTTTTTTTTTGAGACAGGGTCTCGCTCTTGCTCAGAGCTGGGCTTGAACTCCTGAGCTCAAGCAATCCTCCTGCCTTGGCCTTCCAGAGTGCTAGAATTACAGGCCTGAGCCACCACGCTCAGCCTCAGTAAGGGTCTTGAGTGGATCTGGGCGGGAGTGGCCCAAAGCCAGTGGTAGAGTCTTGGCCCTTCCCTCTTGTAGTATGGAGGAAGGGACCTCTGAAGCCTTGTTTCCATAGCAACCCCTGGGCACCCTCCCACCCACCCCGCCCCCGCCACCAAGAAAGAGGCTAGGGCCCCTATAATCACTATGGCAGCCAGGGAGGGAGGAGATGGGGGATCTCACCCTCCCTGCCTCTAAAGCTTTTGCTTTGATTCAATTAACAAACATTCCCAGGTCCAGGGATGAATAGACCCAGCTCCCCAGGGAAGGGATCCCAGGTACACGAAGGCAGCAGAATGTGCCCTAGAACTTTTCACCCCCTCCCTGGGGCAGGGTGAGGTCACTGCTTAACCCAGAGAAATGGAGCATTGATGCTGGGGTCTTCTGCTCTGGGAGGCTGGGTGAGGGTGGGCGGTTGGTAAGGGGCCCAGTTGGCAGGGGCAGAGCTGTATCACCTTGGATGGAGCCTGTTGGGGCCAAGCTCCCCAATCAACACCTCAGGGTGACAGCCCTTTCCATGCTCACAGGTAGCCAAGTGGACTGTGGGCTAGACAAAGGGCCCTTACCACATGGGATGTGAGTTTAAATCCAATTCTTAGAACTCCAGCTCTTTACCTGGGGCAAGTCACTGCCCTTCTCTGAACTCTGTTTCCTCAACTATCAAATGGGGTAGTAAATGCCAGCCCCCAGGTTATAGGGAGAATACAGTGGGCTTGTGGCTGGTGGCAAGAGGAGCGCCTTTCTCCCACTGCCTCCCCTGGGCAAGGTCTTGACTCCCTGCCTCTTCAGGGATCGCCAAGGCCTGTGAGCAGAACTTGCAGAAAACCTTGCGCTTCGGGGGCCGTCTGGAGCTCCCTAGCAGCATGGAGCTTCGGGCCATGTTGGTGAGTGTGGATGGGGGTGGCAGGTCAGAATGAAGGGGAGACAGCCTTGCCCTTGGGTCCCATGCCCTTGGGTGCACATGCACTGCTCAGGGGCGTGCAGGCAGGCCTGTAAGGTCCAGATGCATGAGTGTTCCTGCACATGTGTGTGTGGGACTGCTTGGCTTGGGACTCCTGTGGCAGAGGACAAGGGCTGTTGCACATCCCAGACCCAATCTCTTATCCCTCTCCACCTACCCACTGCCAGGCGGGCCGCAGTTCTAAGAGGCAGCTTTTTCTTCTTCCCGGAGGGCTTGAACGTCATCTCAAAATCAGAACGTGCACTGTAAGTGAGGGATTGTCTCCAGCAGGCAGACGCTGGAAGGGCAGAGACACCCTACTCTCCAGGCTGGGGGTGGGGTGAGCCCCCAAGGGTGCTGAACTCCTCCCAGGCTTTCCCACAGACTTGCAAGGCAGGACTTATTTCTCAGAAGAGCACACTGAACCTTGGAGAGGTTAAGCCCCCAACTCAAGGTCATACTGCAAACAAGGGACAAAGGCAGAATTTGAACCCAAGTCCCAGACTCCAAAAGCTGTGTTCTTTCCCTGCACGAGGCTGATTCTGAGAGGGCTCAGGATGCTGTGAAGAGGCTGAGGAACTCTGCATGGACCTCCTGGGCCTGGGTGGGGCTGGGAGGACAGAGGTCAGGCCTAGCTGGCACAGCCTCACCCCTTCCACCTCAGGTGGCCCTGGACGTAGTGGAGGAGATCTGTGCTGAGATGGCTCTGACTCGCCCCGAGGCCTTCGATGAGTATGTTATCTTCGTCGTCACCAACCGAGGTGAGTGGCCAGGAGGACTGAGCATGCTGGGTTCATTGCCACCACTGCGCCTTTGGCCATAAGGGCCTCCACCCAGACTTTAAAGTCCAGATCAGGTGACACTTCCTCCAGGAAGCCCCCAGACTCCCCTGTGGAAGGACCAGTGTGTGCTGAGCGCCCCCAGCCCTTTGTCTATCTTTCTGTTTGGTTTTGCATAAGTGTGTCTCACCCACGAGACTGGGAGTCTGTGGAGGACATGGCCCTCCCTGATTCCTGCCATTGCCCTCAGGGCCTGCTCAGTGGGAGGATGCGGGCTTTGCCCTCAGCAGCTCGTATCCTGGGATGCTCTTCATTAGCAGGCCTGCGCTCCTGCCTCTCTTGCCTTAACAGTGGCAGTAGGAGCCCCTTCCTGAGATCTCACTAGGCCCTTCTCTCCAGGGCTCCTAGGACCCTAGGGGACCTTCATGCAACCCAAAGCCCTTCTGTCTGCTGCCTGTCCACTCCAGACCATGGGCTTGCCTCCTGCCACCAGCTGGCCAGCTCCAGCCAGCTCTCCTCACCCCTGCCTCGGCTCTCAACTGTGGGGCCTCAGCCCTGCGTGCCCAAGTCCAGCTGAGACATTGGGGGAGGGAATGGCAGGTAACAGGATAGTCCTAATAATTGGCATTTATTGAACAGATACTGTGTCCCAGGCACAGTTCAAGTCATTTAATTCCATAAGCTCTTCTAATCCCCACAACACCCCTATGAAGTGGAGTCTACTATCATCCCCATTTACAGATAGAGAAACTGTGACCCAGGAATGCTGTATGAGTTTCTTTTTTTTTTTTTTTTTGAGACAGGGTCTCACTCTGTTGCCCAGACTAGAGTGCTGTGGCATCAGTGTAGCTCACAGTAACCTCAAACTCCTGGGCTCAAGCAATCCTTCTGCCTCAGCCTTCCAAGTGGCTGGGACTACAGGCATTAGCCACCATGCCTGGCTAATTTTTTCCATATATTTTAGTTGGCCAATTAATTTCTTTCTATTTTTTTAGTAGAGACAGGGTCTCGCTCTTGCTCAGGCTGGTCTTGAACTCCTAAACTCGAGCGATTCGCCTGCCTCGGCCTCCCAGAGTGCTAGGATTACAGGTGTGAGCCACCGCACCCAGCCTGTATGAGTTTCTTATTGCTGCTATAACAAATTACCACAAACTTAGTGGTGTAAGACAACACAAATTTTGTTGTCTTACAATTCTAAAAGTTAGGCCAGTTGCGGTGGCTCACGCTTATAATCCCAGCACTCTGGGAGTCCGAGGCAGGAGGATCATTTGAGCTCAGGAGTTCGAGACCAGCCTGAGCAAGAGCAAGACCCTGTTCCTACTAAAAATAGAAAAAATTAGCTGGGCACAGTGACACGTGCCTGTAGTCCCAGCTACTTGGGAGGCTGAGGCAGGAGGATCTCTTGAGCCCAGAACTTTGAGGTTGCTGTGGCTAGGTTGTTGCCACGCACTCTACTCAGGACAACAGAGTGAGACTCTGTCTCGAAAAAAAAACAATTCTGAAAGTCAGACGTCCTAAAATGAGAGAGTTGTCAGGGCTGTGTTCCTTCTGGATACCCTGAGAATCTGTTTTCTTGCCTTTTCCAGCTTCTAGATGGCCCCTTCCTTCCTCTCCAAAGCCAGCAGCGTCAAATCTTCGAATCCCTGTCTCTCCCCCAGCCTCTGGTCCCAGCCCCGCATCCCCTTCTCTGACTCTGATCCTGCTGCCACCCTCTCGCAAGGCCCCTTGTGCTTCCCTTGGGGTGTCAGGTAATCCAGGGTACTCTCCATCTCAGGATCCTTGACTCAGTTACATCTGCAAAGTGCCTTTTGCCATGAAGGTACCATATTCACGAGTTCTGGGGCTTAGGACCTGGACATCTTTGGAGGGACTGTTATTCAGCCTACCACAGAACTTAAGTGACTCACCCACGGTCACACAGTGGGGCTCTGAACCCAGGAGGTGTGGCCTCAGAAGTCTATACTCTTATCACTATACCAAACCCCCCTCATTGGTAAGGTTTTACTACAGGTGTGGGAGGGGTGGCAGAAATGCCAGCGAAGGAGAGCAGAGCTGGAGCCTCTCCCAGTCCTCCCCACCCATACCAGGTACCCAGCGAGGGGTCTCTCCTGGAGGAGGTCTGCAGTAAAGGCACCCACTGGGTCTCACGGGCTGTGGCCTGTTTTGCTTCTCCTTGTCCCCAGCCTCCTCTGGAAATGGGCTGGGCCTTTTCAGAAGATAACCCAAGGTGCTTTCCCGGATACTTGGGGACAGGCTACCCTCAAGGCCCTCTTCTGCATCTCACCCCTCTCTGGGGGAAATGGAGCATTACTTGTAGCTTTGATTGGAGTTATTTCCATCTGTGGTCACCAATATTTCAGTAAAACATAGGGTGCCTTATTCCCTAAACATGCTTTCCTTTAACAAAGAAGCTATGTCCCAGATCAGAGAGGTAGGTGGCTTACCTGAGGTGATGCCTCACCTGGGTGGCAGGTCAGGGTCTGCACACATGCTCTGTACAGGTGCACACACATGCCTCACCCAGCCTTACCTCCCTGCTGTCTGCAGGCCAGCATGTGTGCCCACTTAGCCGCCGTGCATACATTCTGGATGTGGCCTCAGAGATGGAACAGGTGGACGGTGGCTGCATGCTCTGGTTCCGGCGTGTGCTCTGGGATCAGCCACTCAAGTTTGAGAATGAGCTATACGTGACCATGCACTACAACCAGGTCAGTACATATGGGCCCCTCTGGGCTCTGGGACCTTCTGTGCTTCCTAGGCCTGTACAGTCAGACTTCAGAACCTTGACATTTGAGGCCTTCATCTTTTTATTTTTTATTTTTTATTTTTTTTTCAGACAGAGTCTCACTCTGTTGCCCAGGCTAGAGTGCTGTGGTGTCAGCCTAGCTCACTGCAACCTCAGACTCCTGGGCTCAAGCAAACCTCCTGCCTCAGCCTCCCAAGTTGCTGGGACTACAGGCATGCACCACCATGCCCGGCTGATTTTTTCTGCATAAACTTTTGGTTGTCCAGCTAATTTATTTCTATTTTTTTCTTAGTAGAGACAGGGCCTCGCTCTTGCTCAGGCTGGTCTCGAACTCCTGAGCTCAAACGTTCCGTCCTTCTCTGCCTCCCAGAGTGCTAGGATTGCAGGCGTGATTGCCTGGCCAAGGCCTTCATGATATAGGCCCTGTAGGTATTTTTTTTTTTTTTTAAGAGACAGGGTCTTGCTCAGTCACCCAGGCTAGTGTGCAGCTCACTGCAGCCTCAAACTCCTGGGCTCGAGTGAAGCAATCCTCCTGCCTTGGTCTCCTGAGTAGCTAGGATGACACACCTAGCTACTTGAAAAAATTTTTTGTGGAGATGGGGTCTCGCCATGTTGCCCAGGCTGTTCTCAAACTCCTGGCCTCAAGTGCTTCTCCTGCCTTGGCCTCCCAAAGTGCTGGAACTACAGGCATGAGCCACTGTGCCTGGCCGTAATTTTTATTATAATATATTGTTATAATTGTTTTATTTTATTATTGTTGTTCTCTTATTGAGCCTAATTTATAAATTAAGCTTTATCATAGGTATGTATGTACAGTAAAAAGCATAAATACATAGGGTTCAGTACTATCTGCAGTTCTAGGTATCTGCTGGGGGTCTTGCAGCACATGCCCCAGGGCTAAGGGGAGACCGCAGTGGCGTTACTTGCAAGTAGTAACCATAGCAGCAGCAGGAAGAGCAACCACGGTAGAACCAGAGAACACCCACGGACATGGTGACCTGGACCCAAACTTCTCAAGTCCAGGCCTTGGCAGCACCGTCGCGTCCACGTTACGGGTTGAACTGTGTTCCCCAAAGAGACATGTCCGACTCCTAACCTCCGGCACCGCAAAACGTGATCTTATTTGGAAATAGG
>CAUYRT010017361.1:0-37945 GCA_963574885.1 Lepilemur ruficaudatus | reverse complement strand
TGAAACAAACGATGAAAGGGACAGTGACAAAAATGTCTTATGTTCAAAAGAACCAGTTACAAGGCTGCAAGCAAAATCGAGTCTTTTCTGGAAGCGCCACTGCCTACCCTCCCTCAGGGGAGGCCAAGGCAGGCCCTGCACTGGTCGGCTGGTGTTTCTGTGACTACCCGGCACAGGCCAGCCTGCCATTTGCTTAGCTGCAAAGTGAGAGCGTTAAACAGGTGACTTCCAGGTCTGTTCATAGGATAATGTGGGCCTTCTAGGATTAATTTTCCTCTTCTGTTGGGGAAATGTGTGGCGCAGCCATGTGGCTTGTGTGGCGCAGCCATGACCACCTGGGTGGTCTCCCCGTGGATCAGCTCATAGTGCGCTCTGTCTCCAGGGATGACTGCGCCCACTCCTGGGCCCCTCACTCAGGGGAGCCTTGCGTGGGCAGGTGCACCAGGGCTGGGGATCTTGAGGCCATCTCAGAACCCTGCTGCCACATGCGGGAGGCACCTGCCCTAAGAAGGCATATATATCGTGGGCAAACTGCTTGGTGTCACTTCCAAAAATTGCTGTCACTCATCTGTTGTATTGAGGATTGCCACTCTTTTAATCCCTGCCTCTTTAGAAAATAGAACCAACCCACATGTTTCAGGATGACCCTGCAGTTCCTGGAGGAGGGCAGGCATTTGCCTGGTCAGGGTTTGAGGGGGGCCGTTTGCAGGGAGGGGTTTTTCCAGTGGAGGGTGAGGGCTGCACGTCCTATCCACCTGAACATCATGAACAGTGACCTGAGGAGATAGAAGGTAGTCCCAAATCATTCACCCTGCCTGCTTATAAAAGCCTCAAGAAGGGTGTTACTAAGAGGCTGGGGTTAGAGTGTTGTGCCAGTGGGATTTATTTCTGTCTTCTCTGTGGTACTTTCCGTGGGCACAGATGTGTGTGTGCGTGTGTGGGTGGGGAGGATGTGGGACACATACGTGTGGATAAATTGCCCGGTGAGGTGCCCCTCCTGCCACCCGCTTCCTCTGCCCAACTTGAAAGGGACAGGCCCTTTGAAATTTCTTCATATCCTCTGTAGGAACCCAGCAAATGGTCTTGATAAGGAATAAAGACTAAAAAGCTAACACTTATAATAATAGAAAGTCAAGGTTTGACCTTTGGCAAAGGAAATAAAAACATGGCTAAAATGTTTTAATCTATCAGACTTCAAGGCTGTCAGTCTCTGTACTGGGAAGAGGTCAGCATGCTGGCAGGGAGCAGGCTGGACGGCCAGGTGATTGAGCACCACTGCCATGCCTGTCTCAGGGCCAGCAGACCCAGGGCCAGGGCCTGACGGGATGAGTCTTGGGGTGGCCAGTTGGCCCTGCAGCTCCCTGGGCTAATCATGGTGGGCCCATGTGGCCAGCAGGTGGCGGGCCTTGTCACAGCTGGAGAGGTGGCTTTGAGCAATGCTTGGCTTTGTAGGGGTGTTGGGTTGGCCCAGGAAGAGCCTCTTTGTGGCCACTTTCAGGGGCTTGACTTGACAGCCCCCAAAGGCCACCCTCTAATGGATGTGTCTTGCCTTGCATTTATTTCTGAGGACAGAAGCTGTATCAAATTTATCTTTGTTCGCTCTGTGGCGACCCAGAGCTATGCTTTATATGTGATGGATTTGGTGTATCTTGAAATAGAGGAATACAAGAAAATAGAGGCTTAAAATGGAAGGGGACATTCTCTTTTAAGCATCGAGGCAGTCAACGGCCAGGAGCCTCTTGAACTTTGCCAGCAGCAACCTTAAATCCACACTGTAGAATAAAACAGAGGTGAAAAAATTGGTGCATGGCTCCTAGTGCTCCAGATGCTCCGTACTTCTCATCCGAAGCTCAGGAGGCAGATGGACGTGGTTCACACAGTCTGCTTTGAGATCCAAACCCCTCACTCCCCGGGAACTTGGTGAGGAGTAGGTTTTATGTGGGGAAGGGAGGACTGCTAAGAAGGCTATGGTTTGTGTGAAATGTGTCTTAGTTTTTTTTTTTTTTTCCCTCAACAATATCACCCAGATGATTCCTTGATAAGATTTCCTCCTATAACAGATCATGTTAGCCGGGCACTGTAGCTCACACCTATAATCCTAGCACTCTGGGAGGCCAGGACAGGAGGATCACTTGAGCTTAGGAGTTTGAGACCAGTCTGAGCAAGAATGAGACCCCATCTCTACTAAAAATAGAAAAAATTAGCCGGGCATGGTGGCACATGCCTGTAGTCCCAGTTATTCGGGAGGGTGAGGCAGGAGGATGGCTTGAGCCCAGGAGTTTGAGGTTGCTGTCAAACTCAAACTTAGGCTGACGCCACGGCACTCTAGCCCAGGCAACAGGGTGAGACTCTGTCTCAAAAAAACCCAAAAAAACCGAATCATGTTGAGATAAATTCATGTTTCTCCTCCCACCTTGTTTAAAGATGGTCAAAACTGTCTTCAAGGAACTCTTAAAAATGACCTTTGTGGGATTAATTAGCCTGTTTTTCCAGAAATAAAAAAAGGATCTAAAGAAGACATCTGTAATGATGTTTTCATCTAAACATCTATCAATGTTAAGCCAGCAGGTTTGGGAGGCTGGCTGTGTTGAGCATTGCTCTGGGAGAGGGGCAGGTGTTACCTGCTTCATCCTGAGTGGTGCTGAGCAGACATCATCTCCACGCTGCAGATGAGGAGAGGGATATGGAGAGGTTTGCTCAGAAGGTGGAGCCGGGATCAAACCCAAGCCACCAGACTCCAGGGCCTGTCCTCTCCGCTGAGTGGCTCTCTAACCTGCTGCAATTCAAGTCCAGTTTCACATGGTTTAATGTGGTTTAATGATGCTAATTTTTTATTGTGATGAAATGCACATAACATAAAATTTGCCATTTTAATTGTTTTTGAAACGGTATGATTCAGAGGCATTAATTATACTTACAGTGCTGTACAACCATCAACACTATCTAATTTAAAAACTTTTCCATCATCCCAACTAGAAACTCTATACTTAAATGATCTCTCTCCAATCTCCCTCCCCAGAGCCTGTTGCCTCTAATCTACTTTCTTTTTCTATGAATTTGCCCATTCTGGGTACCTCTTATAAGTGGAATCATGCAGTATTTGTCTTTTGGTGAATGGCTTATTTTACGTGGCATAATGTCTTCAAGGTTCACCCATATTAATATTAGTCCTTTTATGACCAGATAATAATCTGTTGTGTGCATACGCCACATTTGCTTATCCATTCATCTGCTGATGGACACTGGGGTCATTTCCACATTTTATCTGTTGTGAACGACGGTGGAATAAACCTTGGCTCGCAAGTACCTGCTGGAGTCATTGCTTTCAGTTCTTTTGGGTACATACCGAGGAGTGGTCATTTTAACCATTTTGAGGTGAACAATGCAGTGGCAAATAGTGCGTTCACGGTGTTGTGCGACCATCACCACTGTCTAGTTCTAGAACATCTCTATCACCCTAGGAGGAGAAATCCCCTTGTCCATTAAGCAGCTACTCCCGATATCCCCTTCCCTCAGTCTTTGGCAGCCACGAATCCACTTTTTTCTGTATGGATTTGCCTATTCTGTATGTTTTATATACATGTGGTCATGTAGTATGTGGTCTTTATGAATATTCTTTAAAAAATCTTTTATTATGAAAATTTTCAACATATGTGAAAGTAGAAAGAATTGTTAAATGAGCTCCATGCACCCGTCACCCAGATCTAGCCGTGATCAAGCTCTTGCCAGTCTTGTTAACCGAAGTCTCTTTACCAGGGAAGAAAAGAAGTATGTGAACCGATTCTGGAAAGAAATCCGCGTCGGAGACTTTGTGCGTCTTCGCTGCAACGAGATCATCCCGGCGGACATTCTGCTGCTCTCCTCCAGTGACCCTGACGGGCTTTGCCACATTGAGACTGCCAACCTGGACGGAGAGACCAACCTGAAGCGGAGGCAGGTTGTCCGAGGCTTCTCCGAGCTTGTAAGTGACCTGCGTCTCCAGGGCATTGCAGGCATCATGGCTACACAGTCTCCCAGGCGGGCCTTCTAGGGGTCAGAGCACCTGCGTTCCCCTCTCCATCAGGTCAAGCTGCCTTTTCTAGTAGATGAGACTGAGGGTCTGAGAGGACCCCTGACCTCAAGCTCATAATCCGCCTCTAGCTGTGGGGAACAGGACTCAATTTTTCTGACTCTGATTTCCACTGTACATATCTGAGTTTGTTCCTGTAAAGTTACAAGGAACATTTATGACCAGCTGATGGTCGATATTACTGAGCTGCTGTGCTGGTTCACTAAATGACAACATAGCAGAAATAATGGTCTATTCCCACGATGTAGCTCAGGAACATTTTCTCCTCAAGGGTATTTCTGAGTTCAGCATCAGGTCTTTAGTAACTGAATTCTGCCTTCCATGCCCTCCAGCCACTGCTCAGAATTGGACAGCAGGGTGGAAGGTGAGGAGCAGGAGGGAGCAGGGTCTGACCCTTGTATTCACAAACAAGCCTCTGCCAGGAAATGCAGATGCCATCAGGGGTTCTTGACCTCTCCCTGCTGCAGTGAGAAAGGGCTGCCACCTCCAGGTCTGCACAGAAATGCAAGGTACTAACTGCGGGTGAAATTAAAGCTAAAGCGGCAAGGACCCTTAGAGACCAGAGAGAGTCTGGAAGGAGATTGGTCCAGCCCTCGCCTCCTTCTCACAACCTCACCCTGCCCCAGGTTGCTGGGCGCTTCACACCCCCTGGAGTCTTGGCATCGCCTATATTGAAGGATGGTTTATAAAGGGGCCCAAGAAATGAGTTCCTGTGTTTCCAGGGAGGATGCCCCTGGGGGTTTTCTTCCTCTGTGACGTGGTGCGGAGAAAGTACTCCCAGGCTTTGGAACCAGGACCTGTGGCTTCTCTGGAGCAATGGGCTTTGTTTTATGGTCTGTGGACCTCAGCAAGGGCACTGTTGGCATTTTGTGTGGAGCGATTGACTGGGTGGGGTTGTTGGGGGCCAGCATCCCTGCCCATGAACTGCCTGTGAGTTCACCCCTGGGCACCGTAGCCAGTGGAGAGGCCTGTTGCCCTTCCGGAAGGCCACACGGGGCTCCACATGCTGGGGCTTCTCCGTGCCGGGGCTGGTGGGGGTTTGTGAGCCTTTCGTTCAGCTGGCCTCCTCCAAGTGCTTCCCTTCGTGACAAGCATCTGGCTTGTTGTTCTGCTTGCTTATTTCTGCCACAATTTCCTCATTTACTTTTTTTTTTCAACCTCCCTTTGTGCCAAGTATATTTTTGTGAGCTGCTTCAAATCTTTCTTGGAATAAGGCAAAGCAGACATAAAAATTAAAAATAGTATTTTTTTTCTTTTTTAAGTGGAGTGTTCTCAGCCCAGATCAGGAGAGCTGGTGAACGTGTTTGTTAGGGACCCCTCGAGGCCTAGTGCTGGTAGGTTCTGATTTCAGTGTGACTATGCTCCAGGGTTCGATGATGCACGTGGGCCCTGGCCTCTGCCGCCCCTCCCAGGCCCTGTGCACACCTGTTCTCTTAAGTAAGTTGCCTCCCTCCCAGGCTTCTCCCCGAGGCTTGTCACATCTCCTGGACCCAGAGTCCCTACCTCCTCTGTGGGGGACACACCCGTGTGAACTGACACAGACACCAGCAAGGGGACAGCGTCCCCTTTCGATTCTCTAGATCTCAGCACGGTGTCAGGAGGGCGTGGTGGGCTGTACAGCTCGAAGGTCACCCTCATGCACAGAGGATGACTTCAGCATAAATGAGCATGTGAGAATGTATCTAACTGATGAAACTTCAGATGATGTGGAAAATGCGGTAAAACTTAAGAACTGGAGAGCAAAGTGGGAGTGTTTGGAGGGGTGAGTAGGGGAGAGCCACAGGTATACCTCCTCGATCAACTAGCAAGACTAACTTTCTTGTTTCATAACTTTCTACTAGTTCTTCAACTTCTGACCCCAATCATACCTAAAATCCACCTTGCCCTCTTTTTCCCCAAACAACAACTACTGCCCTTCCTAGCTCAGTGGTGCTTCATGTAAGTGAGCTGCTTGTAATTCTGATGTTTAAAACCCAAGGATGGCTGCAGATAGACACAGACCATATGACCCTTGGCAGGACCCATGAATGATGGGAGAAGAAAGGGTTGAGCTATAATCTAGTCCAAATGGCCAAAATTAACCTAAATAATTTTGATTTTTTTTTAAAAGTTTATCCACACCAAAATTCTCTTATATGCATGCCCATTCTGGTACCCATTATTGGTATATATTTTTTTACTTTGTGTTTTTTTTTTCTCTTTCCCTAAGTCCAAAGAGATTTTGCTGATACCTAAATTCCTATTCATACATTATTGTTCTGATATATATGAACCACCCCATGGAAAATAAAGGAAGTAAATCTCTGGCTTTGAAAAGGTGAGCAATTGAAAAACCATGATTCTAACTGCAATCTTACAATGCCAAGAACATTTAAGGACTTTGTATTTAAGTGAGTTCTTTATAATATGAAGTTAGCTAGTCTCAGGCAGGTTAAGAACTGATAAGGATCTGTACAGTGATTTATACCAAATACAAAGTAATATTTTACCAGTTTAATGAATGGCTTGAAAGGGGTAGGAAAACTTAAATGCGAAGTGACTTGTAAAACTGAGGTTAAAGGTAAGAGATGACCTTGGCATTAGTGCAGGAACTGTGTGGATCCATCAGGATTCAGCCAGGAGAGAGAAACACATGATTCAATCAGGGAAAGTTTGATGTAAAGAATTCTTAATGGGGATTGGGATGTAAGAAGCAAAGAGGACTCTGAAGAATATAGGAATTGCTGGTATAAGGGGTAGCCACTGCCCCTGGCTCTAAGGTAGGCTTGCCTTCCCGTTCAGGGAGGAGCCCCCATGGCCAGGGGCACAGCAGAAAAGCTACCAAGGGGCTGCACTGATAGAAGTGCTGAAAGTCCCTGGACCCCTGAGGGACAGGTATACCTCCTTGGTCAACTATGCACAGAAAATTGCCAAGCTTAGGAACTTGTTAGATGCTGGGGACAGCTGCTGGTCACCAAGCACTGCCAGAGCCAGAGCCTGGGGAGGCCACCCTCTGTGGGTGGCTCAGTCCTAGAAGACTCAGGCCTGTTTACCAGAAGTGCCTGGTATTGATTGAGACTAGTCAAGGGGGCATCTCTCAGGGGGTTAGGGGAGGAAAGAGGTCATTTGATAGGTCAAGGGAGGCTTCTGGAAAGAGGGTCTTGAAACATATTCCAGAGGCTAGGATGGAAAGAGTTTGGGTGCCAGGTGTTTTAGACAACGACATAGGTCAGAAAATAGAATCAGGGATGGAAATAGGTTGTGTTTAATTAAGAGTGTTGGACAAACTGTACAGAGTTGCGGGGCTGTAACAGAGAAGCCGGGAGGTGGCAGGCATGGCCCACCCAGACCCCAGACTCTGAGGACAGGGCCCCAGACACTGGGCTGATGGTTCCAGGACCTTAAACCCCCAGCCATCTTACCTCTGGCAAAGGAAACCGATACTGAAACTTAAAGATTTGATTTAAAAGTTAGAGTCAAATTGACATTATCCAAAAATTAGGAGAGGAACCTCAATGCTGAACATTAGGCTCTCAGAAAAATAATTCACATTTGTTCAGTTTTCCCAGATGCCAGGCCTTATATTATCTGTCATAATTATAATTGGAGCTGGCTCTTCCCCGTGACACCGGGCGCCTGCCATCTCTTCGCAGGCACATTCATTCAGCCCTGCAGCCCTGCCACCAAGCTGCACACCTTCAGCTGTCGTGTAGGTAGGAGTTTCTAGTTCACCTGGATCGTTACCAGCCATGTCTGCAGAAGTAGGAGTTCCCTAGGCTGATAATTTTATATAAAAATCAATTTTTTCAGAGGCCCATTTTTGTAATTTTTCTTCATTCAGCAAATATTTATTGAGCATCTATTTATGCTTTAAATGCCATTCTAGTTGCTGCATTGATCAAAACTATCTGTGTGAATAAGTACATTAATAAGTACATTAGATGGAAGATTGAAGCCTTACGGTCTAAGACTGAATGATAAGGCAGAAACGGGGATACGCAGTGTCCGTGACTGTTGGCGTTTTAGTCGGGTCGGGTGGGGTGGGGACAGGGCAGGCCTCCCGCAGAGTCCAGACCCCGAGGCCGTGTCAGCGTCAGGGAAGAGCCCAGGTCTAGGAGGTGACTTCTATGTTGGGCTAATTTACTGAGAAAGTACGTTCCGACAGTTTGTCTCTTGGGTGGACCTGTTTGGATTACTGCCCCCATCCCAGCTACACCCACGGGCCGTCTGTAGCACTGTTGGGAGCAGGAATTGTGAGGTTTGCGGGAAGACCTGTCCCTAACTCTTCCCAGGCGTGTGTGTGGATGCGTGTGCCCTTGTGTGTGTGCGTGCTGACCTGTGTTCCACATGAGGACGATAAAACAAGCATGGAAACTTCCCTAGGCTGGAAAAAGTTTGAAAAGCACTGCTCTAAAAGATTTTCACCTTCATATCCAGATCTGTGCTGATCTAAGACAGTGCTGTGGCTTTCCCTCAGCTTTGTATGTACATTGTTCCCAGTCCCTGGGTGCTGGGTTCTTTCCAGCTGTGACCAAGCATAGTTTCCTTTATGGAGGAGGGTCAGCCCCTCCCCAGGTTACTCAACAGAATTCAAGGAACTTAGAAAATGACTTTGAAATTCCAAATATGTAGGAGACAATTTTTTTTTGTTTCTACCTACACATGTTCCCCAAATTATCTGTACCACAGTAGTTTGCAACGTAGTTCTTGTCCCAGAGTTTCTTTTTCCCTAAGCTTTTCAAGTTGTTAGTCTTTAATTAAATTTAGCTACATTCCCTGCAGTGGAATTGAAGGAGGCAACATAATCCATCATCTAAGTGGAAAACAGACAGCTGGCTGGGTATGTTAATTGCATCGGTCAATAGTAAGCCTTTACAAAAAGATTCATGGTTTTCCTTTATATATTGAAGTACAGTCAACAAGCTTATAATTTATACTGTGAGACATTTTAATTCTCAAATTTAATAATCACTTAATTTTCCTGAAGGGTATTATATATAACAAGAAAGACAGAAATAACTTTGAAACTACAGTAACTTTATTTAGATTAAAATTTTAATTTTAACAAGTGTGGATATTTAAAGAAATTTGGTTAGGTAAGTATTATGATTATTTGAGATGTAACCCTGCTTTTTAGTATCAACTATGTTCACTTCATGGGGAAGGTAAATTTAGTCAGACTAAGGTTTTTTTTTTTTGTTTGTTTCTAATTCTTCACCATTGATTCTTATAGAGAGTAAAGCATTCTGATCTTAATGAAAAACATTAAATGCCATGAAGTTAATAATATTAGGTTAAACCAAAGTATTTATCCAAAAAGATCGTATTACATTATATGAAAACTTAAAATATTTTTGTGTGCATTTGCCTTCACTTCTTTTTGTGTATGGTTGGAAGTGGTCATTTTTTATTTCAGGGAAAAAGACAACCAAAGAAAGCCATACGAGGTTTTTATTCTATTTAAGGTAGCATACAATGAGAAGTGCTATTTTTCTCTTTGACTATACTTTCATTGTGAAAAAGGGGAGGATTTAATGAAGTTCCAACTTCCATCGGCGTAGTTAAATTGCATCAGGGATTGCAAAGGGTTTGAGGCTTGTGTGTTTGTGTGTGTGTGCTTCTGGAGCAGGGGTTTCTTTACCAGTAGGAAGAGCTGACAATGTGAGATCTAGCCCGTTGACACTAAGCCACTCCTTGCAAGTGGGTGTAGGTATGTGAGTAGGTTTATGTTTGGGTGTGAATGTGTATATGTGTGTGAGAGTGTAAGTTTCAAGGAAGAAAGCAAAATGAAGTGATACTGCTTTATTAGGTTATCACTTTGTACTATCTTTAGATTTAGGAGGGAATAAATACTCTTTCCTGGGCTAGGACATGGTGCTCTAGAAGTAGATTGCTCTGCAAGAGAACATTCCCCGGGGGAATCTGGAGTGTTCAGTCTAGTTATCGAGGACTTACTGAGAGCTGGGTGCATTAGATGAGGGGTGCCCAGACTGTGCAACCTCTGTTCACTGGACTTCGGAACACTTCTTGTCTTGATGGTCAGGGAGGCTTGTGCCTGGTGTCATTCGCCTTCTGCTGCTTTTGTGTGCAGAGCCCCCAACAAGAGGAACCTTCTCTGTGTCCACAGAGCACAGCATGAGACCCAGCAGCACTCCCTGGTCTTTGCAGCCATTTGGATTCCTGGAGTTCTCCTAATTTTGTTTCTGAATTTGTAAGTGTCTGTTTGCTCATTTCACTGAGCTTTCCTAGGGAAGTTATATAAATGCTTTCAATTTGCATGTGCTCCTCGAATGGAAGGCAGTATTTTGATTCTCATTTTGGTGTTAACGTTTCTTAGAGTTTTGCCCTTCCACGTGTGAGAGAAACAGAAGCAGAGAGATTCAGGGATACACTTGCACATTCTTAAAGATAAGTAACGAACATAAACCGGGCCTTATAAGGAAATGCTACCTTTAAGGAAAGCAAGAACTTGACTTCAGAAAACCCTGTTACCTACTTGTGTGTGCATGAAACCGTGCCTCCTGACATCTCAATTGGGTTTAATATTGAAATTAATTCAGGGCTTTTTCACCATTGCTGATGAATAATCCACGTGCCTTAAAGAAGGAAGTGGCATAAAGAATCCCTAAATGAGAGTTTTAACCAAGCTGAGATCAGGCCTAAAGCAAACTTCTTTAGTTTGTCAGTTTTCAGTAAAGCCGTTTGCAACAGCGTATCGGTCAGAATGCCTTACACTCCCTGCACTACGACTATAAAAAGCCAGAAAATGTGGGTGGCATCCCCAGTGATGAGAAGTCTTCCCTTTGGGTTCCAGAGAGCAAGTGCTTAGGTACGTCCAGGTGGGGTTTCATAAGTTCGGAACTGGGCCAAAGAGTAAAAGTCATTATTTTTACCTGTAATGACTGACTTTTTCAGCAGTGGCACCTGCCCTTGGCTAAAAATGAGCCCTTTCATTTTTGGGTTAAAGAAGGCCAACTTCAAAGAATTATGGATCTAAGTTTGTTTTGGACAAAACATCAAATAGTTGGTTTGTTCATCCGGCCTTTATCAAGCGTTTTGGAGCCTTGGCCCCGGGCAGGAAATTCTGCGAGGACAGACCCCGAGGTGGACGTCTCCCACATGGCCTGGGGAGGCCTGCGTGGGCCTTGGAAACTCTTCTCGGGTATTCTGAGTGTTGGTGTTTCAAGGCTAAAAGTGGGCAGGGAAAGGCTGTAGGGCAGTCTGATCTCTGAAGCAGAGATCAGACTGTCTGCCTCCAGCATCAAAGACAGCAGGCTTGTGGGACCCGGACGTGGACAGGGAGGGTGCCCCTGCCATTTCTGAGTGTTCCTGCATGACATGCACCCTTGGGAGCCTGGGATGTTCATGACAAGGTGCCTGCAAATCGCCTGTCAATAGGAGACCCAGGGTCAGGCACAGCTCAGAAGCTGGAATTGGGGGCAGCTGTGTGTCAGTTTTGAGAAAGCCTGTAACTCTCACAGTCCGGGTAATAGTGCAGCTGGCACTCACTGATCAGCATGTACCAGGCCTCACGTGCTCTTGCTTCATTTATTTCTCTTGACAGCTTTGAGAGTTATTCTTATTTAGCAGGTGAGCCACTGAGACACAGAGAAAATCAGCCCCATGGCTCACTGGGGACCCGAGTGAGCCATGGGCCAGGTTTGGGGTGGACGCCTGTGCCTACTGCCTGGTTGTGAGGCCCACTCGTGGCCATCTCTGAGGAACAGCATAAGCATCGCTGTGGATGTTCGGGCTGATGTGGGTTGGGCTAATCTTCAGCTGCAGTAGAGTCTGGAAGAAATCACAAGCAGCTGAGCGTGTTTCTGCACATCAAAGTTTTACCTCGTCAATGAGCATTTATCTTGGGTGCTCCAGACACATGGACTGGGGCATTTCTGACAACCCGGGCAATGGCACACACAGGTTGATCTGATGAGCTAGAAGTTTCTGAAAACATACTTAGTAAGTGCAATGGAAGTCCCTGGTTCCCTTAGGTCATATCAGGGGATCTTGTCTCTTCCAGTGAGGACACAGGCCTGCAGTGGTGGCACCTTGGTGCGCATGGCGAGAAGTGCCCCCGTGCTGTTGCAGTCAGGCCAGGGTATGTCAGTCCCCCAGGAACACGTAGCCTCTGTGAGCTCTGATGGCACCTGCCTGGGGTGCCGGCCATTTCCTTATAGATGGAGCACTCAGGGAGCTCACTCCTCTCCCACCTCCACAAGAACACCTCCTGAGGTACTAGGGAGAAAAGGTGGACTTTGTGTCAGTACCAGGAGGAAGAGCTGCAAGCCTGGTGTGGGCTCCGGCTCTCCAGCTCTGAGACCTCAGAGCCCACCCAGCACTGCAGGGTCGTCCTTGCTCATTTTGGGTTTTAGTGTGGAGGAGTCCGTGAATGAAGACACCAGCTGAAGTTTCAGCTGCAACCTCTGGGGACCGTCCCAGCTGAAACCCACAGCCAGAGAGCACTAAAGGCTTTCTAGGGGCCTTTCTCAGCCTTAGGATGAGGCATTTTTTAAAAGTGCATGTAGCAGATTTCCTGGGCTATTGTATCAAAGTGCCAGGGACTAGGGGCTTAAACAGCTGAGACGTATGTTCTCACAGTTCCGGAGGTTGGACGTCTGACATCAATTGTTGACAGGGTTGGTTTTTCTTGAGGCCTCTCTCAGTGGCTGCAGGTGGCCATCTTCTCCCTGTGTCCTCGTGATCGTCCCTCTGTTTGTGTCTGGGTCCTCCTCTCCTCTTCTTATAAGGTCACCAGTCATATTGAGAGCTCACCCTAATGATCTCATTTTACCTTAATCACCTCTTAAGAGACCCAATCTCCGAATAAGGTCACAGTCTGAGGTACTGGGGTTAGGATTTGTACACGTGAATTCGGGGGAGACAGAATTCAACTCCTGACAGCGCAGTTTCACGGTGACAGTGACTGCCATTCCTGGATGGTGGCATCACCAGGCTGCTCTTCTCAAATCAGGTGATGGAGCTGCTTGCCATGTCTCGCCACTGTCAGGAAGAGGACAATGCTTTCTCTTGAACTTAAGTTAGCGGGAGGGAGGCTCTGTAGCAGGTTGACTACTTCTCTGGCTGACTGGAGACTTCTCAGAAGCCCATTGTTGGTTAGCATATGTATATGTTATATGTTAAAAAAAAACTCTGTGAATGGCAATGGATCAAAAAGAGAAGGAATTTTACTAGGGGGGCAGATTTCAAATATTTGATCAGAGTGCTTTTAAGTTTTGAAGTGTGAGTGTGTGTATGTGTGAGGCAAGGTGTTAATAGTAACGTCAGGACTCTTTCTACTAAATATTTCCCTTAGAAATAGTGAGGAAAATCTTTCAACCCATCAAACTGCTGATGCCAAGGTTGGAGATTTTCAAGGGCTAAAATCTCCTTTTGATCTTTCCTTCAAGGAGACGTAGTTGTCATTGGAAGCAGTACCTTGTGTTTTTCCTCTTCTCTGCTTGTTTTACACCAGTAGTGAGAAGTGAGCTCTTCTGAGAGTCGGTTTGGAAACATAAGGCCCGACCTGGACCTGGGAGTTGGTTTGGGGTGATGCTCTTCGGGTAGACAGGGCATCCCAGTGCCTAGCTAGAGCTTGTGCTTCTCAGTCTACCCCTGTGACGGGAGGGGATTAGGAAACATTTGCTTTTCTTTTAAGCAGAGGAAGCCATTTTCCCCTTGATAACACCTTTCACAGAAAGTCCACAATTAATGGTGGTGACAGAAGCAGGTTGTCCAGGAGCCCCTTCTGTCCACTACCCCACCCTCCCATCCATCACAGGTGGCTGCTGCTCTCCTGTTAATGGTATGGTCATTTCCCAGTCACGCTGGCCCAGCACCTGGAGGTACCTCTGATGTGGCTTTTTGTCACTGAGTCCAGATATTAGCTGCCAAGTCCGGCAGATTCTGCCAGCACAAGACCAGGAAGCAGAGTCACAGGGACTAGGGGACTTTGGGAGCAAGCCCCTGGTGCAGGGAGGAACCCCTTGGCGTCTCCCTCCCCCAGTGTTCCTTGGCCAGGGACACCCAGTGCCTGTTTGTACACCCATCCAGGCTAGCGTGTTAGATGCATCTCAAATACAGGACCCAAAACAAGGGCCATGTGGAGCACATCTACCTCCCTCTGCACCAGGGTGCACAGCGGACATCTGCCAGCACTTTCCACAGGTAGCTACCATCATTAGTCCTCACCCCGCCCCTGAGTCACACTAGCCTCAGGTGAGATTCCCCCTAGAATGCTTTAGAAGTCCCTGAGGGCTGGGCCCACCTGAACACTCTGACTCCCTTGGTGTGAGGTGGGCCAGGCACTGAAGAACCCCCGCCCTGAGATGAGAACTGTTGCTTCCCAATTTTACGAATAGGGTAGTCCGGGTCTGAAAAGGTCGGGTGGCTTGTGCTACATCACGCAGCCAGAGGAGGGCTGCACTGCAAACCCAGCATGGTGGCTTCAGAGCCTGTTCTTGCAACACTCACCTGGCCTTCCAACCTCACCTGCCCACCTGTGCCCCAGCTCACCCAGGCTGCCTTGCAAACTTGCTGCCCCAGGCCTGGCATGGCCTGTGTCCACCTCTTTGCTTTGCAGTGACACCAGCCTGACTTGGCCGCTCCTTCACCTTCTCAGGGGTGCTGCCTTGCATCCATGCCCATGCTGACTCTTCTCCCCGCAGTCAGCCCTGCGCTCTGCTGCAGCGACTCCTAGATGGCCCACCCCACTCGCAGTTCTAACCTTGGCACTCCTGGGCTCAAAAATCTGCAGTGGCTAGTGGCACCTTTGAGCACTACTGTAAAGTTAAGGAATGGGTCTCTGGACCAGAGCAGGAGGAGGGTAATTTGATCCCTGTGCACACGTCTGACTGTGATGTGTGCCGTGGTCAAGCATCCTCGTCTAAAGGAACTCAGATGCCAAGAGCCCAGGTGGGGTGGACTGTGTGTGTGCATCTGTGTTGTCTACCTGCATATATGCATGTGCATGTCAAAACACATATGTATGGGTCCCAAGTAAGATTTTGTTTGAACACAGGGCTCCACCAGTTTACATTATTGACAAAGACCCATCTAGGTTATTTCCAGGGCGTCTTCAGGGACTTGGTGCCTCCCCAAGTTCTAACCCTGGTCCCAGTCGCCCCTGGCTGCCTTCCAGGACAGTGAGCGCCCACAGTGGGCACAGACAGTGGGTGCCAGTGCTGGAATAGGAGGATCTGGGCCAGGGTCTGCTCTGACGCTGATGGGGCCGGGCCTCTCCTTACGCCCCCTCTCCTCCCAGTAGAATGGGGTCATGGCGGGCCCTGATGAACTTGGGAGGTGGGGTGAGATGCTCCATGTGGAGTCACAGCCCGTGCCAGGCACACTGTCCTTACTCTGAGCACCGTAAGGACTGGAAGCATAGTCAGCTATCTGTATTTGTGGCTTCCACATCTGTGGAATCAACTGACTGCAGATTGAACATATTTGGGAAAAAAATTGAGTCTTTACTGAACCTGTACAGACTTTTTTTCTTGTTACACTGCATTGTTTAGGGAATGAGGACAAGTATTTCCAAAGCATTTACATTGTAGTAATATTAGGTGTTATTAATAAAAGTAATCTAGAGATGATTTAAAATGTAAAGGAGGGTACAGGTAGGTTTTATGTGAGTACTACCCCATTTTATTTCTGGGACTTGAGCATCTGCAGATTTTGGTACCCTGAGGTCCTGGGACTGATCTCCCACGAATACCGAGGGACCACTGTAGTTGCACCTCAGTGAGGATGAGGCTTGTAGAGCACCTCAAGTCACAGACTGCCACAGGGATGTTGCATTTGGGCTTTTAAATTAGCATGATAACGCGGCGCTTTTAGGGGTCTGGCCAAGGTGTGGAGAGAGAACTGAGCCAGGGCTGCATGTGCACATCCCACCCTTCCGTTTCTCCCACTTGCTGGAGGAGTGGCTGGAGCAGACGTGAGGGGACAGCGTTGCAAGTGCCAAGCCTAGGAAGGATACAGATGAGGAAGCGGAGGCTCCGAGAGGCTCCTACGTCTCACAGATTTATTAAATACTTATATGAGCCAGGTGGTGTTCTAGGCACTGTAATTAAAACAGAAGAAAATCATCCTCAAGGTTAAAGAATCTGCAGTGTGGAGCAGGGCAGATTCTTCTGCCTGCTTCTGAGACGAGAGGAGCAGGGAAAAACAGGCCTGAGCCCCTGGCTCCGGGCCAGCACTCCAATCCCTGGGGCTGTTCCTCCAGGCTGAGTGTGAGCACTGCCCGCCTGGCCCTCCACCAAGAACTGCCAGGGGGTAAATCCAATTATCGTAGAGGCCAGTGGAGCTGGTGAAGTGGGCTTTGTGCTGTAGTCCCTCAGCCCACAGGCACTGAAAATAAAACTGTGCCTTCCATGGCCTGTGACGTGGCCTTGTGGCTTTCTGCCCTTCTCAACCCTTCCTGGCTGGCTCAGAGGAAAGCCCTGTTTCAGGAGGGGTGTGGGCCCTGGACTGGGCCAGGGAGGAGGACGCTGGTAGAGCAGTGGGGTGTCCAGGGATATTGGGTCTGAGGGCTTGGTCACAGCACAGCATGGCAATAGAAAGTCAGGGCTACCTGCAGTGTGGCCTGGAGAGCAGGCTTTGGGGTCTGCCTCCTGCACTTGCTAGCTTGGGACTGAGGAAAGTCCTTTAATCTCTGCAGGCCTCAGTTTCAACATCTGCAAAATGGGAACAGCATCAAAAAAGTTGGCACTCTGACTCCTGGAGGAAGGGGAGGCCGGCACCAGGGGAAGCTACAGGGAGAAGGGTTTGCTTCTTCTACAGAAGAACCTAGTAACAGAATAGATCTGTCTGAAAGCAGGTGGCTGTCTGGGTGCAGTGAGTCCACTGGAGGAGTTAAAGGTGGGGCTGGAGGGTTTGGGTGTTAGATGAGAATTGTCCCAGGCCACGAGCTCCTAACCTTGGTGTGAGTTCTCCAGAGGAGGTGGCTGTGTCTCATTGACCCCTTCCTTGTCCAGGACTTCAAGAGTGACCTGCCCACAAGAGTGGGACAGCTTTATCTCTGCAGTGAGCAAATGTGACATTGTTGGAAGCTCTAAGCAGGTAGAGTTCTGGGCTGTGGCCTGTGGGATGCTGAATCTGTATCTTTAACCTGAGCCTTCCTGCTTCCTGAAATCCCCAGAAAGTGGGATAAAGTGAATGCCCTGGAGGGCTGCAGAGTTAACTGCAGTGGCGAGTAGATGCCCTTCTAATAGAAAGCTCTGATTTTTAAAAGGGATTCTTTTGTCACATGTTGCTATTATGGGCGGGTATTGCACAGAGGCATGGAGGCTGTCGGCTTGCTGTGTCAGTGGCCGTCACACACAGCCTGTCCACGTAGCCCGGTCTATGCCATGGTGCTGAGCTCAGCGATTATAGTGCCCTGTGTGCCGCACTGGCTCCATCAGTAGGGTCCACGGGGCTGCCAGTGCTCCCCGGAGACCCTCCACCTCAGACTGCGGGGCTGTTTTAAAGTCTAGGCTTACAGGGGAAAACCACATAGAAGAAGCAAGTCTTAATTCATGTTTAACATTTCTCCTGTCTCCTCGCTCGTGTTCAGCAGGCAAATTGCAGGGAAGGTTTAATAGCACAAAGTGCATTTCCTTACCTTTCCCTGTAGTTCTGTTTTCCCAACAGCACAAATTTCCTGGGTCCAAGAATAGTAGCCAGAATCACCCTCTGCCATTAGCAGGCTGGAGCTGTTAGCTCTTGGCATTCTTAAATCTGAAGGTGGAGCCCGTACTATTGCTAATATCATAGGCTAAGCAATAACCCTTGTGTTTCATGTGGTGGGAAGGATGGCTGAAGTTGTTAGAAAGGAAATATCTTGGTTCATTCCTGCTGCTATAATGAAATAACCACACACTGGGTAATTTATAAATAATACAGGCTTATTTCTGACAGTTCTGGAATCTGGGTCTACAAGATCAAGGTGCCAGTAGATCCGGTGCTTGGTGAGAGCCCACGTCCTGGTCTACAGACAGCCATCTTCTTGCTGTGTTCAGACATGGCAGAGAGAGAAAGAGGCTCTCCTGGGTCTCTTATAAGGGAACTAATCCCATTCATGAGGGCTCCACCCTCATGGCCTAATCACCTCCTGCAGGCCCCACCTCCTAATGCCATCACCTTGGGGGTTAGGATTCAACATATACGTTTTGGGGCACACAAAATTTCATCGATACCAAGGAACATGCTTAGTCCTGGAAACTCATGCTGCATCACAGACCTTAGGCTGAAAAACTGCCTCTCATTACTTCTCTTCATAGGTCTTTGCTCCAGGGTTGGGTCAGGGGAACAGCAGCATCGGCCTTACCAGAGTCTGGGAGAAATGCAGAATCCCAGGCCCCTCCCAGACCCACTGAGGCAGGATCTGCATTTTGATGAGCCCCTGGGGGATTCATGTGCCCCTTCAAGTTTGACAAGCCCTGTGTTATGTGGGTTCCATCTGGACATAAATAGGTGTGTTTTCCTGTAATTGCTCCCCTGTTTTCTGAGGCAAGCCTCTGTTTTCTTCTTGCTCCATTGATATTTTCATAAATTACTAATTAAGATAGTTCTTTTTAAAAAAGACATACACATAGATTATCTTCTACAAAAGATGTGCTTTTGAAAAGCTCTGGATAAAATAAAATTGAGCAGTGTTCTCCTATAGATAAAATGTTAGAGATTCTTTATTTGCATTGCTTATTGATTGATCCACATGGGAGGAGCTTATAGCTGGCTGTCTTTGATCTGTGGCATAGTTAGTTATTAGCAGCACTTACTAGTACTGAGCTTCCTGGGGTATATTCGACGGGGAGGGCTGCAGAATCCATGCCTTGCTGTGTCCTGGTCTTCGTTAACCTGCAGGCTTTCCCAAGTACTGAGCGGGGACAGACACTCCCAGAAACGATGTTTAATCTGGGCACTGTGTGGCCCACTCAAATTTAACCACAATGTGCATGGAAGCCGTGGAGCTTCAGTCGGGGAGCCCGGTGCTTGACAGGAGGCTGGAGAGCCCGTCACCGGGAGAGGTGGGTCTGGGATGCAGTGGGAGCCCAGCCGTCTGCAGGCATCTGGGATGAGTTGGACTTACTGGTCACTCATAGTCAACACATGAACAAATGAGCGGTTGTTAAATTAATGATCTAGAATTAAAAGGTGCCCAATCCCAGTGAAAATGATATACTTCGAGAATTCCATGGGCAAGCAATTCAGGCTTGTGAAAGTAACACCCCTGCCTCTCGGCACGTTAATTTTGCTCAATAATGAACTGAAAGTAGGTAGAGGAGCAATTATTTCCTTACAAAAATAAATCTCTCTTTCCCTGAGATAAAAATAGCTTCAGGTAAGTCAGATGACAGGGTATTTCTTTAAGAACAAGCAATTTATGAAGTGATTGTTCTTAGCTGCCCGGTAAGAACTGTTTAAAAGATCAAAAACTTGGGAAAATTAGTGGGCCACTAGGGAGAAAACATTGTTAGTTAATTATTGGTTGCATAATTTAGCTGTCCTCTTATTTTTTTAACAGCTTTATTGAGGTCTGATTGACATGCAATAAACTGCACATATTTGAAGTGTGTAATGTGATGAGCTTTGATGTATGTGTACAGCAGAGAAACCAGAACCACAATCAAGCTAGTGAGCGTGTCCACCCCGAAAAGTTTGTCTTCCCTCTCTCCTGACTCCTCCCGAGCCCCTAACAGTCATTGACCTTTCAGTCGCTATAGATTATCTCACATTTTCTAGAGATTTAAATATATAGAATCATTCAGTATTTCCTTTTTTTTGCCTGGCGTTTTTCTCTCAGTACAACTATTTTGAGATTCATCCAAGTTGTGTGTATTCATAGTTTGTTTCTTCTTATTCAGTTGTAGACATAACGCAACGGTGTATCTTGTTGATACATTCACCTGTTGTTAGACATTTGGGTTGTTTACAGTTTGGGGTTGTGATAAAGTACTGGGAAAATTCGTATGTAGGTCTTTGTAGGGACATCAGCTGTCATTCTCTATCCACAAACCATCCAGAGGTGGAATGGCTAAATCACACAGGTATACATTTAACTTTCTAAGAAACTGTCAAACTGCTTTCCAAATTGGCTGTGCCATTTTGCATTCACACCAGCAGGGTATGAGAGTTCCACTTCTCCCACATTTTCAACACTTAGTGTGGTCAGTGATAAGCCAGTATTTTTATTTTAATTGTGGTAAAATACATATACCATAAAATTTGCCATTTTACTATTTTTAAATGTACGATTCAGTGGCATTAAATTTCATTCACAATGTCGTGCAGCCATCACGACTGTTAACTTCCAAAACTTCTTGTCACTCCAAACAGAAACTGTCACCATTATGCAATAACTCTTCATCCCCGCCATCCTCCAGCCCGGGTAACCCCTTATCTCTATTCTCTCTTCTATGAATTTGTCTGTTTCATCTACTTTATATAAATGGAATAATACAACATTTGTCCCTTTGTGTCTGGCTTATTTCTCTGAGCATAATGCTTTCAAGTTTAATACATGATGTAGCATTATCAGAATTTTATTTCTTTTTATGGCTGAATAAGATATTCCGTTGCTTGGATACGTGACATTTTATTTATCCATTCATCTGCGTTTGTTTTCTTTTGTTTTAGTTTAAAGGTCTCAGTTGGCTTTATTCATGATTCTAGAATCAGGCAACACTTCATTCCACAACATAGAATAAGTGCTCCAGTGAGCTGGGCGCAAGAGTTTGGCTTTAGAAACAGAGAAGGGCTGAAGAAAGCAGAAACGAAGAACACAGAGTGCATTAGTCACCTTTAGACAAAACAATAGAAAAATAACTGATTAGTTGACATCAGGTTACTTCAGGCCAGCTTCTTGTGTAAGGATTAGAGAGGGCTAGGGAGGGAGACTTAATTATCATGCCAATTAAAGATTTTATACTGGCCTATTTGGAAAATTTGCTGCTATATCTTTTTCCTGGTTTCCCGGAAGGTCAGACAACGACTTAGTTTCAGTTTGGTGGAACTTGGACGCGGGTAAGTCCAAGTACTCCATGGTATACATATACCACATTTTATTGGTAGTGTGCTGATGTATTTTTTATAGAATGTCTTTTGTTTTTTGGGGTAGATGCCCAGTAATGGGATTGCTGGATCAAATGGTAACTCTACTTGTAGCTCCTTGAGGTATCTCCATATTGCTTTCCACAGAGGTTGTACTAGTTTGCAGTCCCACCAGCAGTGTAGGAGTGTTCCTATCTCTCCACATCCATGCCAACATTTATTGTTTTGGGACTTTTTGATAAAAGCCATTCTCACTGGAGATAAGTGATACCTCATTGCAGTTTTGATTTGCATTTCCCTGATGATTAGAGATGTTGAGCATTTTTTTCATATGTTTGTTGACCATTAGTCTGTCTTCTTTTGAAAAGTTTCTGTTCATGTCCTTTGCCCACTTTTTAATGGGGTTGTTTGATCTTTTCTTGCTGAGTTTCCTGAGTTCTATATAGATTCTAGTTATCAGCCCTTTAACGGATGTGTAGCATATGAGTATTTTCTACTATTCTGTAGCTTATCTGTTTGCTCTTGTGATAATTTTCTTGGCTGTGCAAAAGCTTTTTAACTTGATCAGGTCCCATTTATTTATTTTTGTTGTTGCTGTCATTGCCTTTGGGGTCTTCTTCATAAGTTCTTTCCCTAGGCCAACATCTGTGAGAGTTTTTCCAACATTTTCTTCTAGAATTCTTACAGTTTCATGCCTTAGATTTAAGTCTGTTATCCGCTGTGCATTGATTTTTCTGCGTCTTCTTTGTCTTATTAGATATAACTTTTTGTTTTGTCATTTTAGAGGTTACCTGAGAGTTTATAGGATACATCTTTAATTTATCATGATCTATCCTTGAAGTGATATTATTCCACTTCACATATAGTAAAAGAACCTTGCAATGGTATACTTCCATTTCTCTCCTTCCAGACTGTGCACTGTCATCCTCCCTTATATATATATGTGTGTGTTATAAACAAATACATTCTTATTATTGTGTATGTTTTGTTTACATATAAAAAGATTTGTATAAGAAAAAATCTTACATGCTTACTCATGTAGTTACTTTTTCTTGTGCTCTTCTTTCTTCCATGTAGATCCATATTCCCAAATGATATTTTCCTTTTGCCCAAAAGATTTTCTTTAACATTTCTTCTAGTGTGGATCTGCAGATGATGAATTTTTTCCAGCTTTTGTATATGTGAAAATATCTTTATTTTGCCCCTCTTACTTTTTTTTTGTTGTTGTTTTGAAAGATATCTTTACTGAGTATTTTCTATTTGAGTGCTTGAAAGATGTTGCTCAGCTGTCCTCTTGCTTACATTGTTTGCCATGAAAAACCTAGTGTTTCCTTATTTTTGTTCCTTTATATATAACACTGCTGCTCTCAAGATATTTTGTTGTCGTTGCTGGTTTTGAGTTAATTGATCACCATATGTCTTGCCATTTTCTTCATAATTTTTGGACTTGGGATTCTTAGATCTACAGGTTTATAGTTTGCATTAAATTTAGAAACTTCTTAGCCATTATTCATTCAAATATTTTTTCATGCCCTTCCCCTTCTCTGGGACTCAAAATACTCAAATACTAGGCTTCTTGAAATTGTCCCATAACTCAGCAGTGCTCTCTTCTTTTTGATTCTTTTTCTCTTTGTATATCAGTTTGTATGGTTTCTGTTACTATTTTTCAAGTTCACTAAGCTTTTCATTTGTAATTTCTAATCAGCTGTTGATCTCATCTAGTTTATTTTTTATCTCAGACATTGTAATTTTCATCTCTAGAAGTTCAATTTGGGTGTCTTTTATACCTTCCATGTCTCTTTAAGGTTTTGATAATAGGAAATCCGGTTATAATTAGTTGCCCAAACCCTTCCCCTAAATAAGGCACTTAGTGCTATAAGCAGAATGCCCACGAGGAGGATGGTCCCCGCCTTCAGGATGTTTAAGATAAGTACCTGGACTGCCCTGGTCCAGTCAAGAGTGAGTGAGGCTCTTAGCGCTTCAATGGAAGAGAACTCAGAAGTTGGGGATGAAAGAAAATGGCTTCATGTAGAAGACTAGATTTTAAAAGAGTCTTGAAGGGTGAGTTAGAAGACCCTTACATTTGTATAGAAAATCTCACATTTGAATAGCACTTACTTTCACACTCATCATTTCTCTTAATGAGGAAATTTGGACATTGCAACAATTTGAGGAATCTCCCCAGGCACAGGGTATAGCCTGAACAAGGGCAAGGTGTTAAGAAAGCCTAGAGGCCTAGAGGGAGTTCTCATTCGGGTCAGTGTACAGAGGCAAGGTGGCAGCAGTCAAAAATCCTGGAGAAAAGTGCTGTTGGGGCCTTTTTGTCAAGGCAATCAGTGGCAGGCAGAGATATTTATCCTTCATTTCTTAAGTGGGGGGCCATTGAGGGAAGTGATAGAAACTATGTGTTCTGAGATTAATTTAGGATATGGCCAGGATGGGGGCACAGAGAAAATAAAGGTGAGGAAATAAGAGTCCCTTTAAAATGCCACCTCTTTTCAATTCTTCTCACCAGTTTTCTTTTTGAAACCCTGTAATCTTCTTGTCTTGAAGCAGACTCTGAAAAAAAAATTTGAGTGCAAGCAGATTATGGGGGAGATGATTCTCAGACGCGCAGATAGGGGAGTGGGAAGGTATGAGACTGGGGAGGGGAAGTACCCCCTAAAAGGGAGTGCCATCAAGCGAGTTACCACTGTGGGCAACTGGAGCTGAATTGTGGTGATTTATTAAACTCTGGGAGACAGCCACCTCAGAGTCGGCCTGCCTGAGGGGCCTGGGACCTGGGATGTTTGTGCACAGACAGTCACCATTCTTTGGTTGAAGGCCACTCCCAAGGAGGCATCAATTCCCAGAGCTTCCAGTCAGCCCTGCAGTGGCAGAATGGGCTCTGTTAGGCCAAAACAAAACAAAAAAAACCCTGAAGTAAAGAGATGTTGTTGCAGGCAGTAGGAGCAGGACAGAACACTGGAAACCTGATGCCTCAAGGTACAGAGGAGAGGAGGATTGGTATCGTCACAAGTTTGAGTCCTCTAATTCATAAATATATTTCTCTCTCACTTGCATCATCTTTGATCTCTCTCAGTAATGCTTTATATAGTCTTCAATGTTGAGACCTTGCACATTTTTTGTTACATTTATTCCTAGCAAAGTGATTTTGTTAGCTTGTTATAAATGGTGTGTATATAAATGCAATGTCTGTGTGTGTTTACTGGTAGTAAATGCAGTTTACATGCCCATGTATGTATGTGCATACAATCTGTAGAAATATAGTGCAGTAGTGCGATCATAGATCACTGCAGCCTCGATCTCCTGGGCTCAAGTGGGCCTCCTGCCTCAGCCTCCTGAGTAGCTAGGACTACAGGCATGTGCCACCACTCCTGGCTAATTTTTTAAATTTTTTGTAGAGACAGGATTATGCTATATTGCCCAGGCTGGTCTCACAAACACCTGGGTGCAAGTGATCCTTCCACCTTGGCCTCCCAATGTGCTGGGTATAGATGTGAACCACCGCGACTGGCCCACAAATGGGATTTTTAATAATTTACTTCTTATTGTTAATTTTGGTTTAATTTAATTCTATATGAATTACATTTTTTGAAATTTGTTGACACTTGCTTTATGGCACAGAATATGGTCAATATTTGTTAGTATTGTGTGTGTACTTGAAAAGACCACATATTCTACAGTTGTTGAGTGCAGTGTTTTATATGCCCATTAGGTTAAGTTTGTTAATAATGCTGTTTAAATTTTATATACCTTTCTGATTTTTGGACTGTTTTATCGAATACTGAGGAAGGGGTGTTAACATTTCCCACTAAGTCTGTGGATTTGTTTACATCTCCTTTGTTTCTGTCAATTTTTATAATCTATAATTTGAGTTTATGATATTAGGATCCTATAAGTTTTGAATTATTTTGTCTAATGAACTTTCTGGCATTTCAAATTAACCCTTTTTACACATAGAAATGTTTTTTGATTCAAAATTACGTTGTCTAATATTAATGCAGTCATACTAGTTTTGTTTTTGTTAGTCTTTGCCAGGTGTGTCTTTTTCAGCCTCTCACATTGTTTTCTAGTATCTGTAGGATTTAGGTGTTATTTCTTGTAAAGAGCGTATCGTTGAGTTTTTAAATTCAGTCTGACAATCTTTGTGTTGTCATTAAAATATTTGTCTGACTTGCTTTTAAATTTAGTATTTGTCTCATTTGCTTTTAAATTTGTTGCTGATATATTTGAGTTTGAAACATTCATCTTGTATTTTTATTTGCCCTGACTGATCTCTTTTCCTTTTTCTCTCCATTTTTGCCTTTAGAGTTTTACTGTTCTTTCTTCAGTTGGTTTGGAAGTTATATGTTCCTTTGCTATCAGTATTATTTTAGTGGTTACACTAGAGATTATAGCTTGTTTCTTTGACTTACCAGTATTTAGTATGGATTGATTTTTATTCTCTTCCTAGACAAGGGTCTTTTTCTTCTTTTACAAAAACATTCTTTTATTCTCTCCCAGCTTATATACTGTAGTGTGTGGTAATTATATCAATTTATAAGTCCCTTAAGATAATCATTACTATTATTTATTATAGTCAACATGAATTTATATTTGCCCTCATATTTACCATTTCTGTTGCCTTTCATTTGTGCATCTTAGCTCTTTCATCAGTGCCAATTTTCCTTCTCTTTTAAGACTATTATTTAATATTTTCTTTAGTTCTGATGTACCAGTAACACATTTTCTCAATTTTCTTCTAAGAGTTTATCGTTTTTGGTTTTCTTCATTGTAGTGTCATTGTTTTAGTGCCTTGGTATAATCTTTCTTTATTTACCCTATTTAAGATTCTTGGACCTGGGGTTTGGTGCTTTGTGATCAGATTTACTAAGTGCTCAGCAATCATTTCTTCAAATATTGCTCCTGCATCATTCTTTCTCTTCTTTCCTTCTGGGGCTCCGGTTCCATGTATGTTAGACTTCCCTCTGTCCTCTGTGTCTCGTGCCCTCTCTTCTGTACTTCCCATCCTTTAGTCTTCACATGCTTTATTCAAAATAATTTTTCTGATGTTTCTTGCAGTTTACTAATTTTCTCTTCATGATTGCCAAATCTGTGCATAAACCGTTCATTGAGCTTTTAATTGAAAATTTGGGGTAGTTCTAATTTTTTTTTTTTATAAATCTATTCAGTCACATTTCATAGTTTCTAGCTTTTCCAAAATTTCAGTCTCATCTTTAGCTTCATGATCATAGCAAACACAGCAATTTTAAAGTCACTGTGGGCCTGTTTCTATTCTTGTTTTGTTGGTTCTTGTTCCGTGATGCCTTATCTCCTGTTATGCCTGGTTCTGCCCTACCAACACTTTGGCTTTAGCCCAGTGAGACCCATTTCTAATTTTTGACCTCCAGGACTGTCCGATAACAAATTTATGCTGTTTTAAGCTACCACGTTTGTAGTACTTTGTTCCAGCAGCAATAGGGAACTCGTGGGTCCTAAGCTCCACAGTTTGTCTCACCAGTTCCACTCAGTTTCTCAACTACCTCCATCAGAATTTGTAGACTCCACTAAGGGAAAAGAGCCTCCAAAGACTAGTCTCAACTCTTGAGATATTTGTCTTTTTACGTCTTGGCTTGTTTATTTACCTTCTTGTTAAATCTCTGATAATTCCAGGCAGGTGTTTTTAATATTCTATCCAGTGTCTCTATTTGTCTGCTGCTAGAGGTTTGGTCCAAATTGCTTAGTCCTTCAGTGCTGGACCATTTTTCTTTTGAACCTGATGACTGAGCTGGTCTCTTTGTGCTTTAGAATTTACTGTTCCTGTTGCCATTTTAATCTTGGAATCATTCCCCAGGTTAGCACAAGAGCTTCTTGGCTGACTCCTCTTTATGTATCTCCCATCTCGATTTTCTTCTAAAGCCAACACTGTGGCTTCTTCTGCACGGCTACTAATGGCCCTATAGTAGATGGGGCTCTACCCGTAGGGTCCACTCTACTATAAATCCAGCTGAGGCTGCGGTCCCGGGGAGAGAGCACCTTCTCTCCAGCAAGGCTATCTGCTCAGTGATTTCTGAAGGGTGACAGGTTCACACCCCGCAGTGCCACCTTTGTCACACCATTACCCCACCTGTGGTGGTGGCAGAGGCACAAAGTGGCCTATGGCTGTGAAGCAGACAGGCTGACCTGTCCCCTGGTGTGTGAATTAGCTCAGCAGTGCGGCTCCAGACATGTTTCACACGGTGCACCCTGTTAGACTAAGTACAGATACATCGAGAGGCTATTTAAAGCACAGCCCTCATTTAGGTTTTGAGGTTGGTGTTCTATGAAACAACTCTGATTCCGTACTGTCTGAATGCACAGCCGGTTCTTAGATACTCTTAGACACATTTGATGAAGGACAAAGCCAGGCTCTGCTGACAGCCACGGCCCACTAAGGCATCACAAAGCATTTATGGCTGGGAGGGAAAGAGAGGGTTTTGATTTTGAGAATTCAAACTCAAACCCAGCACCGCGAGCCTTTGAATTTTGCCATCATCTAAACGGAAGCTTGGAGGCTTTTTGACTGTGAAGCAGCAAGGAGGCAAGGGAACAAAGGATGAAAACGCAGGGCTGGCTCCACATTCCCAAGTCAGATTTAATGAGGGGAAAGCTGCTTCCTACTCAGCAGCAAAGAGAAGAAAGAAGGCAGCAACAGACACCCCTTGATCAAAGGGGTGTCAAAGACCTTGAGAGCTGTCAAAGGCCTTGAGCTTCCTGGCACAGTGTGAAGTCACTCCTGAGGAAGGACTTGGAGGCCCTGATGCCTCTCCCAGTCATCCCTGTCAGCTGGGTTAACCAGGAGACACAGGGGACATCGGGAAGCTCGAGGCCCTCACAGAATCTGTCGCCTCCGGTATCGTGTACAGTCCCGAGCTTTGTCGTGGGCTGCTGTGCCAACCTCCTCAGGCACTCCTGCACTGAGGACACCTTAAATAACAGCCACAACCGTTGCTATTGCAGCTTAAATTGCTATTTGAATGGGTTTCATGATTATTTCTATTCAGTGTTTGTCTCAGGGCATAAACTTTTCCTGTAACCCTGAATCTATGAAACTTTTTTGGATAAATGATGACTTTAAAAGACTCCTTATATTAATATGTTTGATGTTTCCTGCCATCAGCTTGATTTCATTTGAGTATTTATTTATTTCATAAATAACTGATTGAGCACCTGCTACATGCCGGGGACTCTGTGGTGGACAAGACAGACTTACTTCTTTGCTGTTTCAGGTTAGCAAGTTGGAAATGTTGATTTGGCAATACAATCTCTGAGTGAGTAAATTCATTCAATATTGGGCATCTTCCCTCCTTTGAATTCCCACAGCTCTGACAGGCATGTGGCAAATACAAGTATTAATAAGATTAAAAGTACAAGACAAAAGAGTTGAGGCAATTATTCCATTAATTTGGGTTAAAATGCTTTCCTAAATTAATAGGTATTCTTCACACATTGCCAATAAATACGGAGCTCAACTAGAGTCTGCGAAGGAATCATTTTGTTATATATTGCTACCAAGCGAAATGTGCTTGCACTTATAAAAGAGGGTCCGTGTTCTCTGCAACCGTGGAGGAGCCCTACCAGCTCGTCTTGCCAGTCCTTCCTTCCCCAGCAGGGCACCTGCCTGCACGCTGATGGTGCAGCAAGCAGGAGGTCGAGGCCCCTAAGAGCCCAGCACCAAGTCTGACACGATTTGGAACGTTATGGTACACGAGATCTCTCTGAAATAAGCATCTGTCACCCTTCCACCATGTGTGCACCAGGCTCTGTGCTGGTCTCCAGGGCACAGTGTGCCTGTCCTCAGGGAGTCTAGTGAGGGACACAGGGGACCCAGCTCCAGCCACACCTGGGAAGCATGAAGTTTGATGTCTGTGTGGGGGTTGTGCAAGCTTGGAGCAGTGCACCTGCCTGTCCTACCTAGGGGGACATCAGGAAGTCTCCCCCAGAAAAGATGACATCCTGGAATGCAAGGGCAGTTAGTCGATGCAGTGGGATGGGAGGGCAAAGGAAGACGTGCAGAAAGGTCTGGGCATCAACAAGGCACTCCTTATGGCAGGGACAGGTGCTGGGAGGGGCAGCAGCCGAGGAGGTCGCACTGTGACCCTGGGCAGAGCCTCGCTGCTGCGGCTTTCATCCTGCAGGGCAGCAGCCATCACCGAGGCTTTGTTAAGGTGAATATCTCTGTGGTCAGACTGGCCTTTTGTATCACTGAGATCACTCAGTGCCAGGGACAGGCCTACGGCAGGCAGGCAGTTAGAGGTGTTGCATTTGTCCACTGAGAGGCCTTGAGGCCCATGTCTGGAGGTGATATTAAGACTGGAGGTAGAAGGGGGTGGGGAGACCTTGACTTCCTTGTGACCTGGGAGTATCATGATGGGACACAAAGGGCATTTTCAGGACAACATCCAGATGCAGAAGACAGAGGAGCATGTGTGTTTTCTGTGTCTTCTTGCTGGTGCAGGTGCTGTGCATACTCTATCACACTGCTCTCTGCCCACATCATCCAGAGACCTAGACACAAGACTTCATGCTGAAGTTTCCCCTGGAGAGTGTGGGCAGGGTCCCTGCTGGCAGCATATTTGCAGATGCCCAGGTGTGCACCGATAGCGCATGCTCACGCCTTCAGCTGAAGCAGTGTAAAACGATTTATTGCACTTTTTTTATGATATAAAAAGTTATAGCATCCTCTAATGAGCTGTAAATGTCCTTTCAGACGTTACTTCTTCTGTTTCAAGATGGAGGAAATCTGCTTTTGTTTGCCTTTATTTTGAATTCTTAGTGGAAATCCATTTAATGCAAATGTGAAAAACAAGGTTGTTAACAGAAGCTTCCCTATGAATCAAGTGTTCACTCAACTAAGAGTCTGAGCTCTGCTGAATTAGACATGTGCCTCCCCCGTGTGGTTGAAGAGGGGGCACAGCACCTGCACAGATACCTGCTGTACTGGACCAGTGCCAGGCACCAGGAGGAAGCAGGAGAGTGTGCAGGGCTCTGGCAGCCCTGGAGGGAAGGAGGGAGCACACCTGAGGCTGCAGTTTCTAGCACACAGGGGCAGGGCTGGAGGGCTCTGCTGCATCACTGTCCCGCCTCTTGTTTTCCACCTGATAACACTGAATCACTTTGTCCAAAGAAGCTTCAAAAATATTTGGAGGATAACAACAAAAACTTCTGACATTTTATTGCCAGTGAGGTGCTTATTTGAATGCGCATGCCCTGCAGTGAGTGAGCCACACTTAGTCCGAGATGCTGGGGCCGAGCCTCAGAGGTGGTAGCTTCGGCTCAGGCCTGCATATGTGAGCGGCACTCACAGACGATGCTCTTTCTGCAAGAGAGAGCCTGTCATCACAAGCAGGGGGTGAATCGGAACCACCTGTGCATCCTGCAGAACTGTGGACTTGGAGGGCTACAGAGACCTGGGAGATCCGAGTCCAGATGCCTTCTCTTCACTTGCCAAAATATTATATTTATTTATCAGAAGAACTAGGACTGGACCCCTGAGTTCCTGATGTTTTACTCTATTTTTGGGTGAACTCTGCTAATTCCACATCCACGGGCATTGCTGAAGATGGAGAGAGGGTATCGACAGTCAGATCGGGGTACATTTAGCTGAAGCAATTTTTTGAAAACTTTCAAACATATTTTAAGTTTTTTAGAAATTTCTGTAGAATCTCTTACATTCTGGCTTATTGGACATGACGTGATCTTTTCCTGTTTAACGCAAGACTGTCTCAGTGAGCGTCAGTGGCTCAATGAGGAGGCTTTGGTCAGTCGCTCCAAGGCCACCATGACCTTGGGCATGACCTTAGGCATGGTTCTTAAAGCTCCTAAATTGAAGGTAGTGCAAAAAACAACCTCTTAGCAGTGTTGTAAGAAAGTGCAGGACGTTAGCACAATGCCCGGCATTTAGCAAGCTATCAAAACTCATCATTATGTTGACAATAACAACCACCAGCACAGGGGTGCCCTCGAGAATTAGTTACACAGGAGACTTTTCGTTCTTGTACTGAAAGGTCCCAGATTTCTGGGCTATGTTCTATGTGATGATTAATTTGTTTCTTCTCAGTCACTTTTCAGTGTTTGTTTATATATACTTTAAATTTTTTGTGTATGTGATAAAATATACATAACATAAAATTGACCATTTTAATCATTTTTAAGTGTGCACACTGTGTACAACCTTCACCACCATCTGTCTCCAGAACTTTTTCCTTTTCCCTAACCGTATGTGTAATTTCTTTAAAAAGTGAGGTTAGTGTGCTGAGAACAGAAGGGTAGATCAGGGCCTCTACCTCTGTCTATGCTCCAAGGGAGCAGGTTGACAAAGTCTGGCTGATGGATAACTAGGGCATGACCTTGACCTTGAAGCTGGCTTGGAATGAGGCAGGGGGGATCAATGAGTGGATGGAGGGATAAACAAATGTATTTCTTAAATGAGGAGTGCTACTGTATTGCCTATTGTTAGAAACTGTCAGTGTCAACAGAATTTGCCTCATCCAAAAGCTGTGCTCTGGATGTGAACTGCTTTGTAAATGAGAAACTCAGAGATGATCTCTGTATTCGTCTGCTAGGGCTGCCCTCACAAAGTACCACAGACTGGCGGGGGGCGGGGGGGCATCTTAAACAAAAGTTTATTTTCTCACAGTTCAGGAACCTGGAAGTTTGAGATTAAAGGGTTGGCAGGTTTGGTTTCTTCTGAGGCCTCTCCTTAGCTTGTAGACAGCCGTTCTCCCACGTCCTCATGAGGTCCTGCCCTCTGTGTGTGTCTGTGTCCTCGTCTCCTCCTCGTATAAGGACACCAGTCCTATTGGATCAGGGTCCACCCTAATGACCTCATTTTAACTTGGTCACGTCTTTAAAGACCCCATCTCCAAATCGGGGAACATTCTGAGTTCCTGGAGGTTAGGGCTTCTGCATATGAATTCTGGGACTGGGGTGGGATACAATTCAGTAGCTAATAGTCTCTAAAGATCCCCCCAGTTCTAAAAATCCTCCAAATCCTCCCCAATCCAGAGGATGCCAGTGGAGCCAGGTGTCCCATGCCCTGGCATACTCCCCATGCCCATCTCCCAAGGCTGGTAGAACATCACAGATGCAGCTCTGAAGTCCCAGAGACAGAATGTCCTACTGCTTCTGAGCCATGCACATTGCGTTTTTCTTAGAGAGAAAGAATAATAAACAGAGACAGAATATTTAAAGTTCTACCCTCCTCGTCTGCCAAGAATAATCCTGATATTCTCTGGAGCTCAGTCCCTTCATGGCCATGCTGTACTTTTGCATCTGCAAATATCTGCCAGGGAAAAAGCAATCCCCTGGCTTCACGATAATCCACAAGGCTTTAAATAAACACAAGACTCCTTGAAACATAGCCTCACTCTGGAAATAGCGTCAGAGGCCATTTCAGTCCAAGGAAAAGGGGGACTGATGGCTAATTAAACTTCAAGAAGAGCCTTTTAAAACATAATTTCAATTTCATTTACTGAATTGAGCTACAATTATCTAGTGAGTCCTCCTTTTAACATGCGAGATACATTGGGAAAAATTCTAAATTAAAGACTTTTTTTTTTTGTGGTGAGCTGTCGTTTTTTTTAATTGAGCAGAATAATAATCTGTTGGCTCACACATTGGCTATTTGAATCTTTTTCATTAAAGATTTATGAAGAATTTGCAGTGTACATTGAGGAAATAGTGTCTTGGTATAAGTTCCTGTTTTCTGGATGGAATTTGCTTCTCTAAATCTGTATAGAAAATTGGAAGGTGCTGATCTGTCTCAAAAAGTGCATTCATTCTTTCCTTGCTGGCTGCCTTTGCCATTATCTCATGTTCTCTTTTTGCATTAGAGCTACAGTCATTTTCACGCACTTGCTAACCAGTCCTGGTGCACTTATTGTTATTCATTATAAAAGTAGTTAGTTATTTATTGTAAGAATGAAAAAGCAGGAGTGCCTTGGCTTTCTGCAAAGATTCATAGGCAGAGTTCTTGTCCCATGAAATGTCCCTGCCGTGGACATGAGACAGAAAACGAGTGCCTTTTGGAACAGAACAGCCTGAGCCCAGATTGCTCTAATGTATACATGCTATTATTTTAGGTCTCCGAATTCAATCCCTTGACGTTCACCAGCATAATCGAGTGTGAGAAGCCAAACAACGACCTGACTAGGTTTCGTGGTTGCATGTGAGTATCGTGCGTCTTCCTGTGCTTGTCCTCCTGTTTGATAAACTATATTTATGTGTGTATACACACACACATATTTGTAAAATATGCATTTGATTTTCTTCGCCATGTCATGTAGCATTTTGGGAACGTTGCCCAGCACTTGAGCCTTCTTGGCTGCTCACGAGACCAGTTTGTGTTATAAGATCTGGTGAGCAGTGGAGATGTACCGGTGCCGTCTGGGATGAGAGGAGGCGCACTCTGCCCTCTTTTGGTGGGCCCTGGGGAGATGAGGGGGTGACCCGGGAAGCCTGGCTGACCACAAGGGGCCCCATTAGATGGAAGCGGCAGCCAGGCAGGGGGAGGTGGGATTTCTCTTGTTCATTCATCCACTCCTCACTGAACACTGGTCGCTCTGTGTGGGGCCCTGTTCGAAGCTCTGGATGTAACACAGTGAACAAAAATTGAACAAAAAATGTAACAAAAATTCCTGCCATCATGTTTATTTCACTCTAGTTAGGAGAAAAGAGAGACAGTATAAAAAAAATAAGTCCAATATATAGTGTGTCTAGTGGTATAGCCCCTTCCTTGCTCCACAGCAGAAAGGCGAACAAGGCGGATCGATGGCACAGGGACTGGCCCTACGTGGGCACCTGGTGAAGCTGGGCTATGGGTACCTGGGCAATAATGATACTCTGCTCTCTCCCTTCATGTCTGTTTGGACATTTCCATAATCATCGTGTGTGTGCATGTGTCTGGTCGGTAGTGTGGGAGAAACCTAAGAGAGAATAGGAAATGTCAGGATAGAGCTGCCAAGTGGCCCTGTGGGACCGTCCGGGATGGTTGCCTGGAGAACGAAGCCCGCCTGTGACAAGGGCCTGAGGAATGTTAGGTTGGAACTGCCCTCGTGCGCTGCACCAGCAAACTCCACAAGCTCAGCTCTCCTGTCCGGAGAACGTGGTGCCGTGTCCCTGCGCTGTCCTGCTCTGCTCCTGTCTAGTGGTCCAGGCACAGAGTGGCCTCCCCGCAGTTACTCGGGGGCGTGGGGAAGCTCTGCCTCTGAAAATGGGCTCCATTTCTGAAAGCTTTTGGTGTAAGTTTGAATGTTCTGATTTACTGACACATCCAGCATTGCCGCATGTGCCCAGCACACGGTGGGCAGGTGGGGATGCCGGGGCTGAACCGACGAGTGGAAGCTGTTCACAGTGAGAGGCAGCCCAAGAGCCGGCTCAGGTCACTCGCTGAAATTGCCCTTCTTCTTACCTGAGAGTCAGAACTTGGATAATGTTAGATTATTTCTTAAAGGAGCCAATTAAAAGAGGGTTCATAAGAAAAAACACTAACATACAATATATAAGATTTGAGGATAAAATACTCCCGTCCCCATACATGACCGGTCTGCCGTGGATCTGCTGGTCTCTCTCGATTCCCAGGCCGTGTTCTCCAGGCCTCCTTGCCCCACTGGCCCAAGAGTTCATATACATGGCACCATCCTCAGCACTACTGGGAATCCTCAGGCCCAAGTTGTCACAGGTGCCAAGCTTCCAAATGTTTCTTGACCTGAAATGACGAATGTAGATGGGGTGAGGGCAGCCTCCATGGAGAGTGTTCTGTGTATATTCTTGCTCGTGGCCTAATTCATGGTGTCAACTCTACCAATCAAAGAAGAAGGGGTTGACATCCTTCTCCAAACAGTGTACTCCCAGCCCATGGTCTGTCTTCCCCTTCCTTCCTACGGGGTCCCCCAGGAAGCCTCTGAAAGACGCAGTGTTCATATGCTCAGATGGCAGCTCACATATTCATTGCCTGCTGTAGAGCAAGGTATGCACCCAAGGGGGTTGAATCCTAAGTCAGTGGCATTCAGTCCTGCCTTCGGGAAACTACCTTCTTAGTGGGGTCTTAAAGACGTCCTCTTAGTGCTGAGGCTGACAGGCGCTGGAGCCCCCATTTTCTAGCTGCGTAACTTTAGGCAAACACTTCTACTCATCTGAGGGCTCCCCTCATGTCATTATTGAAAATTCAGTTAATGTCACACACAGAGAGCTTCCAGAACGACAGGTGCTTTATCAGTATCGGCCGCTATTACTGTGGCTGCTGTCGCCACTATTTTTATTACAGACCATAATATGGAGCAGGAATGAGAAGGGTCGGGGGAAGTCGGGACCAGAAGTTGTGTGCTCCCAGGGTTGGGGGCAGGGATCCAGTCGAGAAGGCAGCGGGAGAATGGTCTGTCTTCAATGATTTTATCAGGGGCAGCTGCGGGACGAAGGAAGTTGGGCTTTGAGGTTTCCTGAATTTGAGGAGCTGGCGAGTACGTCAGGTGGGGCGACCCAGCTGACAGCACACAAATGTGGGTCGGGAATTCAGGGGAGAGAGGGGAGCTGAGGTGCAGATCTGAGGCCCCGTGCCTTGAGGGCATGTGTGAAGTCAGGGAGGAGGCCAGGCCCCAGGGGCAGAGGGTACAGGATAGAAGGGAAGGAGTGCAGAAGAAGCAATCCCAGCAGCAGGAGCAGCCATCCTTTGTGTGGTGGGAGTGCCATTAAGGGTGGTGCTCAGGGTGAAGGCACAGTAGGAACATTGAGGAAGGAGGTTCCACGGAGCCTAAGGAGGTGCCAGCCAAGCTGCCAGAGCAGACGAGACAGGGAAGGGGATCCAGCTTGCAGGAGGAGAGGGCATTATATTGCTCTGCCACTCTTTCTAGAAGTGTGGCTGGAACAGGAGGGCCAGAGATGGAGGCCTCACAAAGAGTGGGGGACACTTGGTAAGAAGAGAGCAGGTAACAGAAGGCCAGGCTGGTGGGGCCCTTGGGCGCACCTGAGGGCTGAGCTCAGTGCAGAGGGAGCTGGAGTTCAGTGTGGGGTGGTGTCAGAGAGCCCACGCCTGGCCCTCTGTGGCCCAGCACCCCAGGCCTGTCTCGCTCCCCCGTGTGCTGTGGGAGACAGCCTCTCGAGCGGGCTTCCTAGTGGACGCCGTTCTGCCCGCAGCCAGCCAGGCCAACTCCAATGGATGCTGACAGCAAGTGTTCCCGGTGTGGGTGTCCTCACTGGCATGTTGCCCAAGAAAGAAATGTAAGAAGGGCAACTCTCTCCTGCATAAAATCCTTTCCTGCTCTGCTCTCCAGCCTTGTCATGCTTCCTCCACCCAGTCGTCCTAGCCTGGCGGTCCCCACAGAGCCCAGGCCCAGGTACCATCCAGATCTGTCTAGGTGCTGCCAGTTCAGGCCTCTGCATACCTGACCCCTGTTTAACCAGGACTCACCATCTCCACCAGGTGGGGTGTTTGGGATCTGTCACAGGACTGTCAGGGTGTGGACGGGCCCCATCCCAGCCTGACTGACTCAGATGCGGTCTCTGGAGGTGGGCACCGAACAGGAGTGTGTTAAAAGTTCCTCCTGTGACTCTGGGGTGCAACCAGAGTGAGCAGCCCCACCCCAAACAGGCTGAGGGGAGATGGGCAGCCTTACATCAAGGAGCTCCCTCAGGCAGGAGTCCTCCCTCTGGTAGGCCCTAGTCATGCAGAGTTCTTTAGTCCTGCAGGTCCCAGGCAGATAAAAGGGGGCCTCCCCTGTACACTAGTCCTGATAATCAGAGCAGGGCACTAACCTGGGAGGTAGAGCTGTCTTCTAGGCTCAGGAAGTGGATGACTGCAGAGCCAGTTACCTGGTTTGCTGGTTTGTTCACTCCCATTATCTTCCCAGGGTGGCCTCCCTTTAGCCTCCAGGAGGCAGCTGCTTCCAAGGAACCTCATTGTGCAGGGAGTCTGGGACTGCCAGCAAGTTCTGCTCCCTTTTGTACCAGCCAATCCAAGTCTGAAACCTTAGCCATTTGCACTTGGAGAGCAGGACTAAGCTTGGCTTTGTTGCAAGAAGCCCCAAGTGTGAGTTCAGGCTCTCCACTACCTGGGGCAGGGAGCCTTCGGAAGGTTATCCTGTGTTTCTGAGCCCAGCCTTCTCCTCATTCTGGAGGTGACATCAGCTGCCCTGTCATCCTTGCAGGCTGACATGAGATTAAAGTGAAAGGATTATGTGTGAAATATGACATGAATTAGAGCATGTCACGCAAGAGGGCAGTGTTAGTCCTGGTGTGAGGGTCATTGATAGGAAATGTCCACAATAGGAATATCTATGCGACAGAAGGGATTTGGGGGGTGGGGAGTGAGATAGGAATGGGGGTGACTGCCTGTGCGTGTCTGATTTCTTTTGGGGATGATGAAAATGTTCTCTAATTAGCTGGTTGTGGTAGTTGCATAACTCTGACTATACGAAAAAAAAAAAAACCCACTGAACTACATACTTTAAAAGAGTGAATAGTGTAGTATGTGAAATACATCTCAAGCTATTAGATAAAAAGGTGTTAGAAGCCTCATTATTCAAGTGCATTTTTAAAATTCTTTTTAAAAGTTTTTTAAATTTCCAAATATTATGAGGTACAAATGTTTTTGGCTACATGGATCATTTTTTAACGCTTGAGTCATGGTGATAGGTGTGCCTGTCGCTCAAGTAGTATTCATTGTACCCATTAGGTAGGTTGGAGTTTTATTTCCCTCTGTGCACTTGTGTGCACATCAGTTAGTTCCAATTTAATAGTGAGTATATGCAGTGTTTGTTTTTCCAGTCTTGAGATACTTCACTTAGAAGAATAGTCTCCAGTTCCATCCAGACTGTTGCAAAAGGCATTAGTTCATCCTTTTTTATG